>JBBPDA010043110.1:0-14280 GCA_037974385.1 Arnoldichthys spilopterus
ATAGAGAGAGAGAGAGAGAGAGAGAGAGAGAGAGAGAGAGAGAGAGAGAGAGATAGAGAGAGTGGCTGTAATATAGAATGTAATTAATATTGGCTATAATACAGAATATGATTAAAATTGCAACCTTCACAATTTGAAAATGCCACTATTTTAAACTGTGATTTTGATAAGAAAATGGTTCATTGTTCAGCCCTACTAGGTCTGACAGCAACAGTGGCTTTTTTAGGTCAGTGTCTGTGGGTGAGACAGGACCACTCCAGTAAAGTGGTTTTAATGCAGAGCTGCAGAAAACAAAGCCAGTCAGAAACACTGCACTGTATTTAAATACCTTCACTTTAGCAAAATAATGTCATACTGGTAATAAAGTCTGACCTGAACTACAGACATACACTGTAAGCAAATACCACTGCTTCTTAACGGGAACAAATGTCTACTGATTCTAACGTTCAAAGTTAGGTCCTAACCAACACTTCATTAACAAAGCAGCTTCTTAAGCAAATAACACACTTACTCATGCTATGTTAAGGAAGCACACTTGCTCACTGAGGCTTCAGTAAGAAAGGCAGGCACTAAACAACTGTGTTCTCCTTCCCTTTCCCTGAGCATCTTTAGACCAGCACATATATATCTGTCCGCTCTCTGTAGCACTTGTAAGTAAGTAGACGACTGACACACTACACATGCTAAACTATTCCGCTCTATCATTTATTCATACCAGGGACAAAAGAAAAGAACTTTGTGACTACGAAAAACAGCAAAGTTAAGACACCAGCAGCTGCTCCAAGCTGGTGTGAATGAGAAACATTAACGTTAGCTAGCATCACATTTAAGCTTTAGGATTTCACCTTCGCTTTGTGCAGAGCAAGTGAACCCACTCAAACGCTAAATAAAAAAAGCAGAATTTAAATCCACAAATATTAGTCCATAGAAAAGAAAGGATAAAAAATATTTTCCCGAGGAGCCGTCTTCCAGACAATCATGAAGCCGCTTTCTGTGGAGTCGTGGCACTTTCTCACCGCTGACATTACGGACACGCACTGTTCATCCAAGCAAGGTCTAATTGGCTAGTATACAATCAATCAAAAAACTTGAGCCAATGGGATTGGCCGACTGGTGGGTGGGCTCGTCTCATGGAAGAGTGTGGGAGTTGTAGTTTTAGCTATCGTTTAATGATTACGCTCACAGTCGCTCACTATTTTCAGCAGTAAAGGACTTAAAATAGTCAGACACAACATTGGATACATATGAGTAAAAATGTATTATATAGCTGCATAGCTAGTGTTAGCTGTGTTTTATATGAAATACTTGGTTCTTCTTAGAGGCCTATAGCTGTATAATTAGAGCTAGCTGTGTACACTTATTCCTTCTTTTTTGAGTGTTTTTAAAAATGAACTTTTTTGATATATACTGTGTTGGTAAAGCTGTGCTAATTCCACTGTGACTAATATTAATAATATTAAAATTACTATAAATATCTTGAAGGTCATAAACCTCAGGGGAGAAGCACAAATAAAACCTACAACTACTACTAAAGGTAGACTTAGCATTAGTAGTTTTGAATGAGCAGCCGTGAAGAATGAGACAAGAACAGCAAGGAAAGTCAGTTGTGTTCTTTGCTTCACAGCAGGATTTTATCTGCCTCATCAGCAATGGGGAATGCTATGGAGACCAGGATTAGGCATTAGGGCAAACAGGCCTGTTGCTCAGAGGGAATTCAGCTGATGGCATTAGAATTGTGTTTGATTCTGAAAGGTGGACAAATGATAAAGACCACTATTAACCTTCATTGAGCATTCTTTCTTCTTCAGTGTTTTTTTAGTTTACACCGTATAACATTTTTTTCTTACTTTGGAGGTCTACATTCTTTATTCAAAGCTTGGGCTCCAGTATTGGTGTTTTAAAGGCAGGATTATAGAGGTACTGCTTCACCAGTGCTGACAACAGTATGAAATATTTTTCATTCATAGTATTTCCCTCACCATTAAGACGCTTTCTTTGGTGGGGTTTTATTTTGTTGGGTGTGAGAATGTTATTTTCATTTGTTTGCTGTGGGTGTGTATATGGCATACAATAGGCACTGAGATATGCCACACTGCAACCCTTATGTGCTACAAAACATTTCTACACTGAAAGCATATTATAGCAAATGTAGATCCATCACTTTAAATGTCCAATTTACTCTTACAATCATGCTGTTCCATAAGGATTGTTATAAACATTTCATCATGCTCAACTTGACATTTAATAGTTGGTTCTCTAGATGCTAATTAACGCCATTTAACTTCTAGATACAAGTCAGCCCCTTTTATGCCCAGGACATGTTGGCCGGTTCAAGCTTCCATTTTTCACCCCTATAACGTAAGATTAAGTCCTTTAGCTTGCATTACTTTACATCCAGTTACTAAATAATAGGCCTGAGGATGTAGTGCACTGAGGAATACAGTGTTTTAAAGCATACAGATGGAAACAGGAAATTCCTCTGAAATGTAGTCGAATGGAATGAGACATTTATCACTGGAGTCATTAAAAAGCATTAAAAAAATTGTCAAATGTCATTGAGCCAAGAAGGTCATATCGCATGTTCTTCCAGCCAAAGCACGAAAAGGCTCCTCCCTCAGTATTTCATATTTCAAAAAAAGAAAAAAGCTCCCATTTGCATTACCAGAAAATAATTAATTAGTCTCAGCCTCACCTCCACATGTCACAAAAGCATAGATGGTTGGTATTTTGTCATTCAAAGGACCCATACCTGTCCCAAGTAAGTGGTTCTTGGTCATTTTGGAGACAATCAGATGCTATAATAATAATTTGCAAAACTAATACATAAGCCGGTACATAAAAGCATCCAGTGCATATGGTACAAATGTTTAGAGGCACCCTTGCTAATTTTATTTTTAAGCCTAATACAGCATCAGTTTGGGAGTTTTCAGTGTGAAAACAGAATGACCCAAACCATATGTGTGCACATAAAAGTCTAACACCTAACTTAGACCTACTTCCCATTTATCTATTTCCTCATGACATGTGATTACAGCGTGAGGGAAAGATGGACTTTGCTTTAGGTGGGTTAATTGTAAACTGCCTGGAGGACCTACCATGCAAACAGCTCGACTCATTAAGGCTTGCAAAGGGGGGTGGGGTATGTTTAGCAGCAGAATTAATGTATATAAATAAAAAGTAGAGGGGAGGAGGAGTTATGCATTTGACTGCTTGTGGGACAAAGCTGTTTTTAATCTAATAGTTTTTGTTCTAATTGATCTGTATCCCTTTCAAGAAGGCAGGAGTGACAACAGTTAAGAGAAGAACTTCTGGGAGTATGCTTGTAATTTTAATTTAATTTTTACTTCATGAAATCATGCTTTTCCAAAGTAAAAGGCTATTAGTCACTATAATAGTTAATGATAAACCGAACTTTTGCTGCTTGCACCTAAAATCGATAGCTTCAGTTCAACCCAGTAAGGAAATACTTTGACAAAGCATTTTTAAAAGCCATGTTTAGAAACTTAAGGTATATATGTTGATATTTTTGATTAATAAATGATGAAAAAGATTGTTTGGTTGTTTATTCTGTTGGTCTGTTGTTGGACATTCTTTAATTCTGCTTCTAGATTTCTTTCTATATGTAAATAAGATCTAGCCATTTGGGTAAGGGTGTTCACAGAAGCACCACTGGTATTTATGATCAGGCACTCTGTAGGCCACTAGGCCTGACAACTACTTCTTAACCTCTGAAGTATAAAGTCACATAGTATGTACTATATGATGTACTATGTCTGAATGAATGAACATGCCATGAGGAATCTCATGAACTGATTTATATCACTCTGTGTACATTGTGTTATGTCATCTTACTTAACTGGTCATTCTGAGTGGTTCCACAGCAGGACACCAGGATGCTGCCACACCTAAACCTCCTGCTGTGGAGATTGGTTATTGGCTGGTATAACTGTTTGATGTTCAGGAGGCATAGTGATTGGCCAATTGGAACATTTGAATGTTAACATAGAAGGTCAATGGTTACTCTGTGTTTGAACTTTTGGGTACATAAGCATGAGTCACAGATTATCACATGGGAATCATTTCCCTGATGCCTTCAGGGTATCGTCCTATTTGGTTTGGAATATTTTTCCCTGCTGTCTGTAAGACATCGTCATCTTTGCTTATGGCAACTTGTGTAACTTAAGGTAATGTAATGGTAACTATACTGTTAAGTTATCCTTAATGTTACTGCTTTATAATAAACCACTGTTATTCCGCTAAATGGTTTTCCTTTAATGTCGTTAAAACTAGGCTAACGAAGCTGAGTATTCTGCACCTATCTCAGACAGAATCTTATGGAATATTTGTGTAAAAGAATTCCTTTAGTCTGACAATCTGGGTGACCATAATCTAAACACATTAAGATCCTGACCAGCCTCTGGAGTTTTATATCACATAATTCCATGCTGGATATATAGGACATATAGTTTGTTAAATACAAACTCATTGGAATCTCAGTCCAACACATACAAAACAAATTGGAGATTGCAGGTAATAGCATGTAAATATTGGAATCAGATTAAGACACCATGCCCACTGTCGTAAACTGAAGGGAAAGAGGTAGATCACAAAAACCCTACAATCCATTACACAAGAAATTTAATTCAAATTGCAAATTCCAAGGTTACATAATAAAACCACATGACTGTACATTTTTTAAAAAGTGCCTGAAAACATATTTCCCCTCACCCAAGCAACCTGGGCAAAAATATCAATTATCCACCATTATAAAATATCCATGCCCACCACTTCTACACAGATGGGTCAAATGCAGAGCTTGCATTTCGTTGTGGTCCACAGTGTGCTGTGATGTGTTTACAAGGACAATCTCTCACAGGCCATTTAAACTAAAAATCCAGACAAAAAGACACAATGGGACTGAAATTTTAAACAAGTCTTATTTAATTCCATTCTTGCAAATCTTTTTTCTACAAGAATGGACACTCCATAGGAAAACATTACTTTGAACCCATTAGAAATACAATCGGTTATCAAAATGTCCATGTATATTCAAATAATGTCTCAAAGATGATTGATCTGATAGTAATGTATCTGCTTTGATAGTGCTTTTACAAAAATCGCTTTCTTAGATTGTGCAACAAATTTTGTGCCATTATACAAGAACTGGTTTGGTCCACTTGTAATGTAATGCAATAAGCCTGAAGAAATGTAACTATCATTAGTAACAACAAGAGCAAATGTTTAGTGTAAGGGAAAGCAAAAACTTTTTTAAATCAGAAACACCAGCAGTTTAAGCAATAGGCAATTTGAAAGCAGGGAATGCTACATGATAAAAAAAATAAGGGAATGTAAACAATGATAAATTGCATGCCGAGTATGTCAGCTAACCTTTGTGCTGACCATTCTGCTGGCTAGTCTGCCTCAGGGGTTACATTTAATTATGTACAAAGTGTACAGACAGCAGAAAGCACAGGATTAATATCAACTGTATAACTTTAAAAGATGAAGAAACTGCTCTTTCTAAACAAATAGAGTACTTGTATTGCCGTCAGTCAACCAAACACTGGGTACAGACAGATAAGTACCCGCATCTCAAGTTACAAAATAAACTGATTCAAGGTTCAGAATCAAACATTTCTTACATCGTGTGAATATGTCTGGGTGGCTCATTCCAAAGTTTTTCACATTTTTCAATTTTTGCTTATTAAAAGTAACTACAAATGCTATCTTATTAGTTATTGACTGAGAAGATTTAAGTGCTATGAAAAGCAAGGTCAGGCTGTGGAAAAGAATAGAAATACAAAAAAAAAACAAAAACCTGCAGCCTTTCCAGGACCGAACCCTTGGCTCACTCTCATGGTGATATGCTCCTATGGGAGCTTCCAGCCAGAGGAAGAGACAGAGTGGCAGGCACTTTTGTAAACATGGGGGAAATATCTTGCATGTGGTACTGTGGGCCATAACAGTGGTTACTGAGGGTTAATGGAGCACAAGGAAGTTTAATATGATTCCCTGATTCCCTTTGAATAGGCTGACAAAAATGATCAGGTTTGAGGAGTTGTGGGTCAATTCGCTTTGAGCATGTCAATACAGCCCTCCAGAAGGGACACATTGTTCTGTGGAGAGAAGAAAAGAGAAAAACAGTTGCTTTAATTCAGTTTAATACACTAGTATGAACGGATACAGATCAGAGTCTTCAGATGGGCTCAAGATTGCTTACTAATGATTGTTTTTTGCATAGGTTTTGTAAATGAGGCTAATTTCATATACATTTTCTCTTTTACACTCTCTTTTTAGTGTAGTCTAGGAAGGGTGTCTAATGTTATGTGCAATGGGCTGGTGTGGCCACTGGAATTCATTCCAGCAAAGCAGGATAACCTCATATAACTAATGAAATGTTTAAAGACCATGACCAACTGGTTAAACCAGTAGAATTGGGAGTGTTTCGGTTGGTTCCACATAAGATTCGGACACTACCGGTTTGGCATGTGTACAACAATGCCGGCCTTAATACTGTCCGTCATGGTTGGGAAAAAAAAGGCTCTCTAAAGGGGAACTGTTCCAAAAATTCCAAATTAATCAAGGACAGTGTGGAAAACATGAGTACTCTGAGGTTCCATTACATTTGATTAGTACAATGTAAAATTTGTAAAAAAGTATTTTGTGCTTTGTTAGCTGGAGGATTACCATGTTGTCTCTTTAGTGATGCTTCTAACTTCAATGAAGCGATTCTAGAACAGCTACTAACCAAAAAAAGTGTCAGGCTGGCACCAGTTAAGTGTAAAACCATATTCATGATGATTCATTTTTTGAACGGCTAGGGGTTAACAAAATATACCACTGCCAGAGCCTAGTTAAGAAAGATATGGGCATAAAATTGAAGCCCATGTAGTAAGAACAGGACACGTAAACGATTGTTCAATGACTCTCTTTACATCAGCCACCCAGAGTGGTTTTTAATCATAGATGTGCAAAATGTTAAGAGTCCTGTTAAACAACTTTTATTGGCACAGTAGTAGAGTTCCTGTTTGGATGGGGACACTAACTGTACTGGACACCCGGCCTGCAAGTTAAATACCCTTGCATTGTTCTGTCAATTCCAGGGAATTCAGAAGAATGGAAAAGCCAAGAACTACTTGACATGTGTGTCAGTATGGTGCAAGCACATTTAGAATCCTATTAAAAAAAAGGTAACTGGCTGTATTTATTACCTATAATGCCAGTATTTGCCCAATAAGAGAACAGTTGCAAATATATCATGCATGTTTACAAGGAAACTAAAGAATATTTCACTGGACTAGTTTTACCAGGCAATTTTCTGTAATATAATATGTAAGATTATGCAACTTTTGTAATTTAACTGGGCAATTAGCACAGGATAAGGTATATAATTCCTTTAAATTACTACCCTTCTACTGGGTCATAGCCAGGATTTTCACATCAGAACAGCAGAAAAGCACTTACTCCACAAAATTATGGTTAGAATAATGAAATTAAGAAGTATTGCAGATTCATCTTAGAGCTTGGGAATAACCATTTAAAAACCCAAAGTTTTTGTTTTAGCTGAAATAGCCTACTGCTTGGGTTTTTCATACCACAAATTCTGCTATGCAGTACCATTAAGTGTTCTTAAGTTTTTATATTGACAAACTCTCAGTGCTAGTCTAAGTGTTCTGGGCAAGCTTTGGTTATTCTGGAGCTGTTATTTTAAGGTAAATGCTGTCCTAAATGACAATATCATGGCTTGAAAAGTGCTCAAAACAACAGAACATTACACTAGACATCTACACATGCACACATACACATAAAAGTCCTGAAAATTCACCTTGGCGTGCTTTATCTCCAGTTCAGCCATCTCTATCAGGTTTTTTCGGAAGGCCACCACACGTCTGCCCTTAAAACTAGTGAGCTCTGTTATATTAAAAAAAATAATAAAAAAAACAACAAAAAATGTTTTACTCAAACAAGGATGTTTTCGCTGGGAAGTTCCATATTTGCAATAATTGTAGATTTAAATGCACCTTTTTTGCCAGACTCAGAGAGCTTGTCAAACTTTTGCAGACAATGCTGCTGATTCTCCTCAGCTTGTGCAACATCCTTGCTCTTCAGACGAGCCTTATCAAGAGCCTTGTTGGAATTCTCATAGTCAGCAAGGGCCCGGGCACGCCTGTATAAAAGGTCCTAAGGGAGATAGGTCATCATCATCATCATCATCATCATCATCATTATTCTACTAGTGAAAACATACAGTAGTTAGAAAGCATAAGCCTAAACATGAACACAAAACTCACTAGAAATAACACCATTGTTTGATTTCTTTGGTTTCTCCAAAAGTGTTTAGTTACTTCAGTCAAAATTTGTTTCTCATTGATAAACAGTTATTTGCTGTTTATGGTAGATCTGTGTTTTTAACACTCCCATGTAAACCCAGTCAACATATTTTCGAGCTGACTGGTTGGGTCAAACCTATGGCCATCCCTGGTCATTAAAGAAATCATTATTTAAAAAAATACAAAATAAAGTATTTTTCTTGTGATATTGGTAATTGCTGTGAAACGAGGTGTGTGAATTTTAATTTAAAGTTAAATTTAACATGAATTGGTAAGGACCTGGTAATAAAGAGACTAAAAACCAATGGCACTTCTTACCTTGGCAGCTTGAATGTCTCTCATGTAGTATCTAAGCAACTCTGTCAGCTTGAGCTCCTGATCTGAAGCCACCCTGCCTTCTACTTTCTGCAAAAACATAAAAAATATCTTAAAAATATATATAGAAAATAAATAAATAAATAAATAAATAAACACACACACACGATTCATTAGTCATAAACACAAACACACACACACACACACACACACACACACACACACACGATTCATTAGTCATAAAGACTTCCCAAAGATCATACCCTAAGTTTCTCAAACAGTTCACAAAACTTCTCCAGGAGCCTGCAACAACAACCATTTAGAATATTAAAAGCTACATACCAAGACAATGAAATGGGTAATCCCCAAATGAACAAGCATAATTGTAAATGACCAAGATGCTAAAGCATTCTAAAATCCATGAAGGTTCACTACACTCCTTCACATATCTAAATTAGATATTTACTTCAAAGGAATATTTCCATTATGAACTAGAAAAGTGGATAATAATCTAATTTGTGCTGGTTAGTCTTTTATTTTGTGCATTCCTTCTACAGAAAAGTAAAAGAAGCTCAAAAGTAACTGCAGCACATTGTATTTCACAATATTATAGAGATAGTAAAGAGATATTACTACACCAATAATTCACAACCTCTTTCAGAAAATCTCTGAAATTGTCACAAGATATGTGTGATTATATATGAATGTTAATACAAAAGACAATGCTAGGTATGATGCAAGGTGTAAAAACGCAGCCATTTTAACCAGCCTTTTTACGCATCTTAATATTTTTAGGTTAATAAAAAAATAAAAAATAAAAATAAAAAAATTGTAAAAAGCTGAATGTCTGGGCTATCTTTGCTACACCTTTTTTCTGCAATTGATGGAGGTGATGGTTAACACAGTAACAAAAAACCCACTGGTATTATCAAAAAAACTGGTATTATTATTATTATTATTATTACTACTATTGTTATTATTATTAAAATATTCAAAAGTAATTCTCTCTGTAAGTATTTATGTTAAAACTTATGGACAAATCTTGGGTTTACCATACCATACAGCAGGATACCCTCCAAAAATCACCACATTAATATTGTTACATTTTTTCTTATGGTCCAATTATAAAATGTCATGAGAGCAGGCATTAATGTTTTATAGCCTTGACACCTGGAATAAACAGACTAAAGAAAGGTACAGATTCCATTCTGAATTCTTCCAAAAAAGCTGGGACACTGTGAAAAATGTGAATAAAAACATATGATGATTCTGTAATGTAAACTCATATTTAATTTAATATAACAAATAGAACAGATCAAATATTGAAGCTGAGAATTATTTGGTTTTATGAAAAATCTAATGAAAAATGAGACCGCAGTTTACTTTAAAATGTCCATCAACTGGTCTCAATTTTCAAATTGATTGTTGCAACAAAGTGGTATACATGGCCCCATCCTGACTTTTTTTTAAATGTGTTGCTGGCATCAAATTCTATGAGTAAAAATTTTCCATAAAAGAAAAAATATTTCTCGGTTTCAAAATATAATATGATTACCTCATTCTATTTAAAATGATAAAGTTTTCATAATTTGCAACTATCTGCATTCTGTTTTTTTCCATTTACATTGTGTCCCAACTTTTTTGGAAACAAGGTTGTACTGCAGTTGGACTCAAGGTTGTTACTCACCTTTTTAGGGCTGCATTGTCATCAGCAGCAATGTTGTTCAATGTCGCAGAAATATGTATGTAATCGTCAGCAACACCTAAGTGAAGAAAACAAAAGTAGTAAGGTAATGGCTACTTTTCCCAGCAATACAAGTAGTACAACACCCTTAATAATGCCTCCTTGTATTTTAAATGTTTAGATAGCCATTAAAAAAAATCAGAAACAACGTTAATAGAGTAACTGATAATCATTTTAATTATTAAAAAATTCGTATTTTTCTGCATTATAGAGCACTTGTCCTGTGAATAGTCAGTGCTTATCTATTGTATACATCAAGTCAGAGAGTAAGCGCCTTCCCAAGCCAAGTATTAGCATTTGCTGTATATATTATATAGTCAAAAATGATTTAGAAGCCCATTAGTGGTTCACTGTAGAATGCTCTTATTTACTCTCCAGAGTCTAGCATTGTGGAGCAGTATGACGGATATGTCAATTGCACCAGGTAATTAAAGTCATAAATACCTAAAATCATAGCTTTAAAACAGAGTTAGAGACTGGGGGCAGGGGCCAGGTGTACGTACAAGAACAGATGCAGAACAAAATGCTCTCACAATACACCTAAAATTAAATTTGATTTCGTAAGACTACAGACAAAATGTGTAGCCTCACCTACTAAATGCACAAGAAAAGGGCTATGTGACTGAAATAAAAACTGCCATTTTTGCCTGACACGGAAATCATATTCCAAAATCTAAAGGAAAGCCCTCATAGAAGAGTGGATACTGTTACAACAGCAAAGGGGGGTGTTCAGTTGTTCACATAATTTTGGCAATGTAGTGCATGTTCTGAAAAGTTTAATTCTGGGTACATGGAATGCATCTCAAGAGCTTACTTTTATGAGATCGTGTCATTTTCTCAGCTTTGGCAGTTGAATCCTTAATCTTTCCAAAATAATCTAAAAGAAAAGTCTTCTCCTGCTCAAAGAACTCATCAACATCCTGAAATACACAGAATTCCCAATGTTAGCTTATATCTGTGATTAACTCTATAACATATAGCTTGTTTTCCCACTCTTGGTTGAATAAATATACACACCTTAATCCCTGAGATGAGGACTTCATCAGCGCTTTTCACCATGTTCTTGAAGAAGCCACCAAACATTTCTTTAGCATTTTTCCTTCTCACGCTGAGCTGAAGACGGAAAAAAAAAAAAATAAAAACAGTTGACAAGAAACACAAGAGGCATATTTTATTTAAAGTGTAAAAAGGTAAAACTAACAGTTCTTCATGGCTTTATTCAGTGGCTTTAAAAATTTACAACATCCTGGACAGAATAACTGGTTCAAGAATATGCCATTGAAAACTCTTTAGTCATTAAATGTCATTTCGGTTCATATGCTTACAGCAAAACTTTGCTTTAAAAAATGTGTTGTTAATTTGGACACAACTTATGTTGACAGTTTAGTTAATCATGTTAAGAGAAAGAAGGGTTGTGTGCATAAGTCAATGAGCACCATACCCACAGTGAAGTATAAAGCTGGTAGCATCATGATTATATGGCAGCAAATAATACTGGGATATTAAAAATTCATCCAAAAAAAATCATCAACCATACACCAAATCATATTAAAAGATCCCATTGAAGTTTGTAGACAATTTGCCCAAAAAATATTAGTCAAAACTGAACTATGATCCTAAATGTAGACATCTGAAAACTGTAACAAAAGACTTTATTATTTGCAACAAATTATTAACGCTATAAATTTAGGGGATTTTAATAACAATGTGTGTGTAAATCTGAAGTGCATAGATGCACTGCAATTGAAAAAATGAAAGTGTCTAAAACTTTGATTCAATCTAAAGATCTTCTATGGCTTGGAATGTTTTCATCAGAGCAAAGAAACAGTATCATCATGAAAAATCTTGTTTTTTTTTTCAGCTAGCAAGTCTAACAATTTCTTGTTCAACATCTTACATACACAATGTTTTTTTTCTAAACTACAATATAACTGGATTTTAGCATTTGACATAGTTTTGTACTATTTTCAATATAATGTTGGCTTTACATTTTTAAAAAATCCTCACATTCTTTTTTAATTTACATTTTATACAGCATCCCAAAATTTTGGAATTTTCATGTGTATGTTCATTAATTCAGAGATTTTCAATTAACAAAAACATTAAATCTGGTTTCAAAAATTTTAACAAAAAAAAAACTACCAAAAAATAAATATCCATCAGGCAAGATATGCAAAATAATTACCAAAATGTTAGCACACTTAGGGACACAGCACATATTTCAGCTTAACTAAGCAGGATGTGGCCTTGAGGTCATCAACTTCCTGTCTGTCCACCCCCCCTCATTCCATGTGGCTCCATCCTGCCATCACTGCAGCTTCACAGGAAGCTTGTGAGTATGCTATATGTCTTGGTCTTAAGAAGAAAGAGACAATAACTTACGTCCTGGTCGTATTCCAGGAATATCTGGAAGTTTCTGTCTTTGCTGAAAACTGGATGAGAAGAGAGTCTCTGGAGGAAAATTTCATGGACCTGCACAGTCTTTTTAAAAACAGCCAGGTACTCCCTAAAGAGTGACAAAACAGTACACACACCAAATAAATGGAGCCATTGTTAAAAACATTTAATACTTATCTTTAAGTTAACATCATAAGCCATAAGGAAAAATAGCCTTGAGAAAGTTCTGAAGTAATATTACATGTATTTAAATTACACATAAAAGTATAAAAGGTTTTTGTCTTGTACATCAGTGTTTCCCCGATTGCTAAGTAAACCTGGCAGGCAGTGCTGACCCAGTCTTACTCAAACACTGCCTGGCTTGGATGAGATAAGGATACCAGGATGTAACTGTCAGGCTTAAATTTGCTTGCTAGCATTCAATTTTAGGCTTTATGCACCAAGTTTTGTCCAAAATAAAAGTCTCTATATATTTACCACTACATACTGATCCCAACTATCAAACAAATTATTCATTAAACTGTGCGATATAGAGGTGTGTTGCACAGGTGACCTTGGTTTTACTGGAGAAACAGCACAGCTCTAGTCTTCCATGTTGTCTATTCACAGAAGGGTTTATACACAGTACTTGGTCTGCAGCAATAATTAGCTACCTGATGCAAGTGACTATATCATTGTGAACACACTCAAGGACCACAACTAAAAGCAACCTCTTTACCCCATCACACGTGCAGCAGCGAGCAGCTATCAGCAGCACCCAGGGAGCAGTGTAGCGGGAGGGTACCTAGCTCAAGGGTAACTCAGCAGTGCCCAGGCCGGGACTCGAACCTGCGACCTTCAGGTCTTAAAGGCAGTGTCCTAACCACTAGGCCACCACTGCCCTTAATGTAGCATCCACAAGAATGCCAGGTACCAAATTTTATCAGCAGAACACTGACATCATGCTGTCGCTAATTGCTTTCTTCGTACCATCTCTTTCCCAGGTAAAAATTTTTAAAAGAAAACCTTCTTTCCTTGCTCCATGGTCAACTTATGATGTCCAGTTAAGTACCCATTATAGACACTTATGGAAGGGGACTGCATGGGCACTCTGATCAGGTTTTGACTCTGTGGCTGGTTTACCGGTTGCCCTTCCTTATAGAACTTTTGGTAGGTCCTAACCACTGCATACTGGGAACATCCCACAAGATACGCTCTGACATTCAACTAGCTATAACATTTTGGTCCATTTTAAAATCGCTCAGATCCTTAAGCTTACCTATTTTTTCTGAATGCTACACAAATTCACTATCCACTGTTCACATGACGTGCTATTGTAGAAATATAAGCAATACTTCACAGAAAAAACTGTCTGTCTTTTTTTTTTCCACCAAAGAAATAGGTAAGAGGAAACAGATAAACTGCAGAAAATAACAGGCACAGGCACACACACACACACACACACACACACACACACACACACACACACACACACACACACACACACACACACAC
>JBBPDA010043121.1:0-14279 GCA_037974385.1 Arnoldichthys spilopterus
CGGTTTCTGTAAAGCTGCTTTGTGACAACGTCAGTTGTAAAAAGCGCTACACAAATAAACTTGACTTGACTTGACTTGACATGATTGGAAGCATTTTGGGAGATGAACCCCATACCACTTGTGATGCACGGTGGTGGAAATGTTTGGGTTTGGGTTGATTTGGTGTTTCAGGGGACTGGGCAGATTGCAGTCATTGATTCAGCTAGGAATTCTCAATTGTATCAGAGTGCTTAAAGATAATGTGAGGCTACTGTCCAAAAGCAGAAGTTAAAGTGGAGGTGGATTTTACAATGATCCTAAGCACAATAACAAATTTCCCAAGAAATGGCTCAAAAAGAAAACTTAAAAACAAAAATCCTTTAGAAAGATATAGAAGAATTTTATGTGGAACAGTGGTTAAAAATTTTAGCAAGTCAGCATCAGAGACTGGTGGTCAATTACGCAAAGTGCCTGTACAATATTATTTCTGCTAAAAGAGTCAGTATTAGAATCTGAAGCCATGGCTGTGCTTACTCTCTCCGCAGAAAATTATTATATCTGTTGACATTTTTGTCAAATAAATATTTGAAAAGGTTTATTGTCCTTGTGATTTTGATCAAGTATTTCTTTACCTGTAGGTATCAATGATGGTGAAATGGTTGCTTGTACAAGTATATTGAAAAAATCAACAATTTCCATTGGTGTACTTATTTTTGCACATGACATTATGTCCAAGGTTTTCCAGGTACCCCTTCTTGTTACTGAATCCAAGAATCCAACTATTTTAAGGGGCACCTATTACATACACAGGCATTTAACCACACACACCAATTATATAATCTCTGATGAAAAGCACTGTCAATAGAATTAGACTCTCGGGAACAGCTGCTCATAAGGTCACTGTGCCCAAGCATTGGCTGGAGAGGTATAAAGTGCAATGGAACTGTGTTCTAAGGAGTGATGGGCCTCCATCCAAAACCTTTGGAATGAGTTTGAGTAGTGTTAATAAACTAGAACTAATTGTCTAAAATCAGTGCCTGATCCCATTAATGCTCTTATGGGTGAATTCCATATTCCAGCATTTAGTATAAAGCCATCCTAGAAGAGTAGAACATGTTTTTTTTAGTAAAGAGGGTACACAACTTTGCCAATAACTTACTAAATAAGAAACGCTGAATAAGCAGGTGTCTAAACCTTTGGACATAAATTGTAGATAGACACATCTACAAGCAGCTCCATAATTACTGGCACCCTTTGACATACAACTAAAAAGGTCATGATGCCTGTGGTAATCTAGCTCAATCTCTTACTGAAACTATCAAAATAATATAAACTTTAAATAAAGTAAATGTGGCCAAAGAAAACAAAAACGCTTATCAAAAAAGGCCTCAATAATTTTAGAGCCTCTTGGACTCTACTCTTCAGCTCATCCCACAATTTTAATAAGGTTAAGGTCTGGGGACTGGTTATGTTGAAAGCTTAATTCTGTGGTCATTTACCCATTATTTGTTTGCTTGGATGTATGTTTTAAATTAATGTACTGTTGTGCGATCCAACAATGACTCAGTATTAACTTTTTTCATTTAAAAAGTACATCATGTATCTAAACAAGGTTCCCAGGGTTTTTGGTGGAAAACAGCCCCAAAACATTACAGATCCTTCACCATAAATAGTGGGGTCCTGAGTGGCAACAGCTTTATTTTCAGGGGAATCACATGCTCGATCCCGACCAATGCCACAGACACCCATGACTGGGAGGTCAAAACAGCAGAATTAGCCTCGCTTTCTCAGGGTTGAAGTAAAGTAAACAATTTTTTTTCTTGAAAACAGATACAAAATCCTTCCAAATGTCTTGTGGCTTGGCTTGTTTTGGGGTCCACTAGTTAGCCTTAGTTTTATGGTGATTTTATTATTCAGACTCAAATTAAACTGGCACCAGATCTACATTCTGTATAGCGAAAGGCCTCTTCAAGTACTTCATTCTCACCAGTTATACTGAAGCATATGACAGTTCATAGAAACACTGAAACATGTCCTACAACCCTAATATTGGTTGTGAGACCTACTATTTTGTAAATACTCCATGGTGCTTGGATTTAAGCCTACCCTTCAATAAATACTTGCTAAAATGATTAAAGTTAGATAAATACATAGTGTTGATAAGTAATGTTTCCTGCTGAACATAATTCTGAGTTCACAGAGGATTAGTCTGTGTTAATTTTTTTTTTGTTTGTTTTATTTCTTAATTCTGACAACCTTTATCTAGAGCTATGTCACAAACGAGACAGTAAATCTTCTAAATAGCTAGGTGTGTTGTAGGTAAACTGCAGCCCAGCTTGTCTAGTGTCCAGTGTTTATGCTACATCAGGTTTTCATTTGAATGGTTCCTCTTGCTTATAGTGCTCTATATTTACTTTTAACAACGTATCAGACTAAGCTGATTTTATACTAGTAATGTTGATAGCCAAAGGGTCTGATGGAAAAAGAACTATACCCACCAGATGTAAACATTTAGCAGCAGAAAAACAAGCAAAAAAAAAGAAAAGAATTGCGGTCTGGATTTAAAGATAAATTGTACATTTGATGGCTGCATGAAACTGTTTCATGAGCCAGATGTGGCCTGATAGAGTGAGACCACTGGTAGGTGATGGTTTCAAGCAGAGTCTAAATTGTTTGCAAGTGTGGACTGAAATATAATGCGGTTCCTATTTCTTATTTTGGACTTAAAAGGTGCTCATTAGTACCCTATATACACTCTTTACCACTGCTTTAAGGACTGCAACAGTGTGGACTCAGCAGAGGCTTCTTGCAGGTACAGGAGAGGACCTAATAGAGTGGACATTTTTCAGATGTGAGTAAAACTTCTTCATTAAATAAACTTGCCAGCAAACTGCAATTTGAATTGAGACAGTGTAGGTAATTAATTAGCTCATTAGTATGCACCACACGCAAGTCTGACTTGCACCACACTACACTGATTCCTGATTGATAGAGAGCAACTTTACAGTCATAAAAATAAATAAAAACATATAACTCATATAATTTCCCCTTGGAAATTGGTGAACATTATTGAAGATGCAAACAAGGTTCCCAGGGTCTTTGGTGGAAAACAGCCCCAAACCATCCCAGATCCTCCATCATACATAATGGGGTCCTGAGTGGCAACAGTGTTATTGTCAGAGGCATCAAATCTCCAGCGATGCCACAACCACCCATGGCTGTGAGCTTAAAATGGCAAAATTAGCCTCACATTCTCAGGGTTGGGGTAAACATATATTCTTTTTTAATCAAATTCCCTACAGCTCTGGTTGTTTTAAATGTCTTAACAGTAAATGTAAGTTTTGTACATCTCTTTGACACCAGGTGATGACACTATCTCCTCTAGAATCACAGCATGCCTCACAGACATTGCATGCTGGATGAGGGACAGATACCTACAGCTCAACCTATCCAAGTCCGAATTGCTCATCCTACTTGCCAGCCCAACTATACATCATGACATCTCCTTCCAGCCTGACCTTCAGGGACTTTATTGCATCAACTTCACAGTCATGCAGATTCACACTCTACAACATCTGTAAGATCAGACCATACCTTGCAGAATATTCCACGTAACTGCTAGTCCAGCAACTGGTGATGTCTCGCCTTGACTACTGCAACTCGCTGCTGGTCGGTTTACCTGCAGCCTCAATCAAGTCACTGCAGAGGATTCAGAATGCATTGAAATACATTGAAAGTGACCTCTGCATTTAACCCATCACATGTGCACACCTGGAGCAGCGGGCAGCTATCAACAGTGCCCGGGGAGCAGTGTAGTGGGACATTACATTGTTTGAGAGAACCTCAGTGGTGCCCGGGTTGGGACATGAACCTGCAACCTTCAGTTCACAAGGGCAAGGTCCTAACCTGTTCTTACTGTGTTCTTTAATCTTCCCCATGTTAATGTGAGAATAAATAATGTACCCTCTGTGCATTAATA
Source organism: Arnoldichthys spilopterus (assembly GCA_037974385.1). Classification (NCBI taxonomy): domain Eukaryota; kingdom Metazoa; phylum Chordata; class Actinopteri; order Characiformes; family Lepidarchidae; genus Arnoldichthys; species Arnoldichthys spilopterus. The sequence goes on from JBBPDA010043121.1 coordinate 3,959, forward strand.
CCTTAGTAAAATAAAATGTCCGGATGTTGGGCTTAAAGGCCGACAAAGTGTTAAAATTGATAGTTTTTTGTTCTATTACATGATTTCTACTTCCTTTGATTGTTTGATTTTTCTCATATTTTATTGTGAGTTCTGCTTCAAAATGTGTATTACCTTTTCTTCTTCATCATTCTTAATTGTATCTTAATGCATGTGTTTTATTTAAAGCTGAGTATAAATGTAAAGGTGATTCATTTAGCGAAGTTATCTTAGTTGAGCTAAGATTATTATTATTACATTACTTATTCACTTTTGTGTATTATTGTTATTCAGCGTCAACCAGAGGAGGATGGATTCCCATTCTGAGCCTTGGGATCTTCCTACAGATAAGGGAGTTTTTCCTTGCCTCTGTTGCCTTTGGCTTGCTCATTAGGGGCTCTGACCCAGAGCTGCTTTGTGACATCAGTTTTAGTAAGCGCTATATATACACACAATTGACTGGACTTGACTGTAGATAACTCATACCATTTTCTTTTTGGACATGGAGATGTAAATAAATAAGAAAAACAAATGAGACAAGTAAATACACAGACAGCGTGATGGATGTCAGCGTCAGATTGATGGACATACTTGATGCAGTTTGGATTTAAAGATGCAAATGATTGTAAAAATTCAAATTCAAAACCCTTAATATTTTCATAACACTAGGCCATGTAGATCTAATCTACTTGTCTCTCCATCACTTTAAAATCTGAGAAAGCTTCACTCAAGGCATTCTTCACTGCAAGTTGTATAGGATCAGTGGGCTTGTTATATGTTTTCTGAAATGCTTAAAACCATTCTAATTGAACCAATTAGAATAAAAAATTATGTACACATTTTACATCATGTTAGCATCAGCCCTTTTATTCAACTGATTCCCATTATGACTGTGGCTTGTCTTTCTTTCTCCGGACAGTGAAAGGAGTCACACATGGGAGCAATCGTAAACAAATGCACTTGCAATAAAACAGCTGCGAACAGATGTCAAAAAATGTCAAAACTACTCACCATTTAATGCAATGATATAAGATTTTTAAATCCTTTTTAAAATCCTGTGGTAATACAGACCATATTAAAAAGCAGCAGTAGCACTTTAGTACTACAAAGTACATAATTACTAGAGTAATATTATTTTTTAAATTGAAAGTGACTATTTGAAGTGAAAGTGACTATTTGTCATTGTGAACACACTCAAGCACCACAACGAAATGCAACCTCTGCATTTAACCCATCACACGTGCACACATGGAGCAGCGGGTAGCTATCAACAGTGTCCAGGGAGCATTATAGTGGGACAGTACCTTGCTCAAGGGTACCTCAGTAGTGCCCGGGCCAGGATTCGAACCTGCGACCTTCAGGTCTCAAAGGCAGCGTCCTAACCACTAGGCCACCACTGCCCACTGTAAGGGGAGCTGAGGCTCCCCCTAGAGGTCGTGAACGGTCCGAATACTAGGAACCACGCCCCTCCCAGGTGGAGCTCATTGGGGTCATCAGGACAGGACTTTAAAAGGGACACAGAACCAAACTATGTTGCGAAGTCGCGTCAGTTTTCTGCGATTCCGAGCGTTTAAATTGTGATTTTGGATTTATTGGATTTTGACCCGTTTTGTATTTTGGATTACGGATTTTTGCATTTCCCTTTGACATTTCTGATTGCCATGTTTTGACCCTCGCTTGTTTATCTAGACCACATATTTTGCCTTTTCCATATATTCCTGTTTGCTGTGATTCGACCTTCTGCTTTGTACCCGACCTTGTTTTTGCCTACCTGCTACATTCCCGGTTGCCGTGTATTGGAACTCTTTTTTGAAAGATTTGGAATTGTTTTCATTAAAACTATTCAAACTTACCTGCGCTTGTGTCCAACCACCTACAGATTCATTACACCCACAGTGGTGATAAAAGCACAGTATTTTTTTTTTTTTTTGTAGAATTGCAGTGCTACTTTCATTTTTATGACTGTAGTAACACTATATGTGTACTAGGTTCAGGCGATTTTGCAATACATGATTGCAATTATTTTTTGGAGGTCCAAAGCAGGCAACATTGTCACAACACAGTGATCTTAATGCTTAATGCACCTTGTTATACAAATTTTATGCATTCAATAAATTGAGTATCAGTGTAAGTCCTTCTTCCTTGAACAGAGTATGGTTTGTTTCTCTGTTCAGATGGGAGTAGAGGCATCTAGAAGTGTTGCATGGTATACAGATACTTAGTGAGAGAAAGTGAATGAGTGCTCATTTGTTGTTGTAAACACACCAGTAATAAGAAAGTAAGAAGAACAGTGTTATATTAAGAATTCTATTTCCTATGAGTTGTGTCTATGAACGCTCTGCCTCCACTCCCTGATAGTGTACTGTCTCTGCATTACATTTTTTTTTTTGATCACTCAAAAGCATGCTGCAGCTTACCATAGTGACAAAACAAGAGGCATGGTGGCAAATACATCTTCCACAGCTTGTCAACAAAGCAGATGCACAAAGCCGTGTCAACAAAGCAAATGCATAATGAATGCAAAAATATGGTATTATTTCATCTTTGCAGCTGACAGGCCAAGCTTGCGTACACCACAAAACTCATCTGTAGTTGTTTAAAATCTATGCAGACCAAGGCAGGCTACGTGTCCAGCTTGGCAAGGCATCTCAGACATGCCAACCAGTACAAAGAATTCAAAGAGCACCAAGCTAGTGAATGTGATATATAATAATTATATCATGCCTGTGTCTTCAAATATAGGTCAAATTAGGGTGATTTATTGTGTTACAAGAGACATTTCTCCACAATAAATGTAATTTCTTGTTGTTCACACTGGTGACATTAACTTTATTGTAACTTGCAAGCGACTGAAAATGAGGCGTAGTATGCAGATCAACAACAATGATAATTACTGCATGTACATTTTTGTCAGTTATTATAGAAAAAGTACTTAGTAAAGCACTGACCTCTACTAAGGAGGTGTACTGAGTCTTATTATACAATGTTTAATAAGTAGTATCTGATTGCAAAAATGTAACTGTGAAATTGAACAGTGTGTATAAAAATGTTATTATTATAATATAATTCATATATCATATTAGAAGTAATGTTATTTCCTCCATCCCCCAATTATGTAGTACAGTTCTGTTCTTTCTTTCTTTTTTTCTCCAGTTTAATCATTTCCATTTTCACCCATTAGCTAAGACTCCCCCAATCACGTGATAGCAGCAGCATTGGACTTGTACTCAATGGAAGAAAGCACTGACTCCCAAATCTGCTACATCAACTAACAGAAGCCTGTGCCAGCTAGGTGCAAAACAGTGAAGGAGGAGAATGGGCCATTCTTCCCACCCAGAGAGTGAAGCCTTTTGGGCACTTCCTGGCCAAATATAACTGTAGCACCACCATCAAACGAGTGACCTTCTGCTGGTAGGGCCAATGCTTACACTGATTTATTGATTGTTGTAAAGTTGCACAAAATTAAACATTAATTGACTCCCCCTTGCCAAGCTAACATGGCATGTTCAGATTCATGTGCACTAATTGGGAGGCTATTTAGAAGCACAGATCTTCTCCTGAAGGAGACTGTGGCTGATGGACCAAAGTTCTGGTGAACAGTATAGTGTTTATTTAGACAGGGATATTACTGTTACCTTCCTTACATACATCCTGTAAATATTTTGACTAATTCTTTTAATAGTTGCATGGTTTGGCACCTTTTGCATAGTTCGCTTGCCATTCTTTATTTTGAGAACAACACACAACCCTTGCTTGAGCACATCTGCTGTCAAGGTGACATTAACTATCAAAGAAACCATCAAGGTATAGGAGACATCAGATTACTACCCACCATCTAAAAGCTTTAATTACACTATAATGTATAAACTTTTTCTATTGACTATTTCAATACGTTTCCTGATTCTTTAAGTTTTTGCATTAGTATCAGTTCTATATTGCTATTGAGAACTTACAAGCAGGTATTGTAACAAAGTCATAAGTTTGGTATTGTGATGACTCTGCTGTCTGCTTGGCAGCAAAACAAAACGTCATTGCATTTAATACAGGCTGTTCAGTCGAGTGTATGGATAAAAAAAATAATAATAATACAATGTCAGAAAAAAGGCATGATTAAGGAGCTGTGCATTGTTATAATTTGACTGTAAATTTTCCAATAATACCTGCAATTTTTGGCTGAAAATGCAAATGAAAAACTCCCCACTAATGTTTGCATTTGCCATTTTGTGTACAAGTATTGACATCACATTTAGACAGATATTTGTACTCTTTTGAGTAGCATGATACAACTTTTCGGAATAATAATGGGAACGTGCATTTGCACTCTTTTATGGTTGTTTTGAACATCCATTATGAAAGACGTCAGACATGAGAATAAACATTCATGACTACCTTCTTTGCCATTATCTCTGTTTATGATTATAAATACATATGTGTTGTTCATATTTGTAAGTTCAAAGTCAGAAAAACATTATGTGTATACATTTGAACTGGATATATATCCTGAAAGAATATTACATAACAAAAGCAAAACAGTTTGTATCCCCCCACTGTAAAACAAAGGGTATTGATTGAAACTGATTGCACTGGCACTAGGCTCAACCTTTTAGGGTTTTATGAAACATAAAGCTCTTACTGTGCTCCTGCATCTTAGTCAGACATGCGGTTGAAGCATGCTGATCTGATTCAGACATCCACTGTCAAAAACATGCAACAAAAAAAGCTAGGTCTTTATCTCTCCCTAAAGACACACAGTTCGTGATGAGCAGCGAAACATAGAGCTTTAGCTGTTCCTCATTACTTGTTCTTGAAAGTGCAGCTGTGACAGAGCAGCTGTTCTCATGGGTTTCCTGCTCATGCTTTCACCGAAGGAAGACCAGATGGTGTACATAAATGGTGTACAAAAAAGGTCTTAAAGGCTTAAAATATGTGCTCATTACTATGGATACCTAACACTGAGGGTAATATTTTTATACCTTTTGACCAATATTTTGATTTTGCTTTGACTGTTAGTTATTTCAGAGCTAATTGAAAATATAAAAGATTGCACCGAAGAACGTTTCTGCAGAAAGCCAAGCCTTGGCATTGCCATAAGCCATCTTTGCACAGTTACTGTGCAGAGTGCTGGAAATACTGTGTAGTGCTGGAAGAGGTACATGGAGCAACAGATTTGAGAATTCATTTGGGATTTATTTAAGTGAAAACTGAGGAAAAGAAATTAGTAACTCGTACAGTAAAGATTTTCTGTTTTCCTCCAATCTTCTGTCAAAATGTAGTGACCTGCTCCCTTGCCCACCATCTTCTAAGTTTTGATTATATCACCCAGCACCAGTGGGTAGAAAAATAAATAAAAATAATCAGTAATATTATGTTTAAACACCCCTTCCCATACACCCCAGGTACTATCAGGCAAAAAGCTCAGCTAGCGCAGAGACTGTCTGTGTTACATTTTGGATATATGTCATAGGATGGAAGGAAAATTTATTATGAATTCCAATTGATTTTGACATTTAGTAACGTTTCACCACTGTGCAGGTAATGCTATAACTGAAATACTATTGCAAGTCTATATTCGTTGGCTATTAAATACATTGTTTTTTCATTCTCACACAGTAAAAAACTAGATATGCATTTCCATATGCAAAGTGTGATTGCACTATTTCAGTCCCTTGCTATGGTATTTAATTGTTCTTAGGGTGTTGCTAAGTGGTTTCCACGGTTTCCAGTTGGTTGTTAGGGTGTTGCTAGGTGGATATTGCAGGTGGTTGCTATGGTGTGGCTAGCTGGTTGCTATGTATCACTGGTACTTGCTAGGAAAGTGCAAAAACTGGACTTTGACTGGCTCAGACACTATCCATCAAAAGAGGTGCAACTAAACTTTTGCACAATGACGATGCACATAAAATGTTGGCTTTTGGATGGATTAGAGCGCAGAGATTTTGACTGAGAACCAAGTGCTCTCACTATGAAACCCCATTCCAATTATTTTCCTAAAAAAAGTGTACTTAATGACAATAGTGACCAAAAAATCTAAATCAAATAAACAATAATAATAATAATAATAATAATTATAATAATAACAACACTTAATTTATAGAACAAAATGCAGAGCAAATTCTGTCAGCAATCACACTAATGAAAAACTGTCCGCATAGCTTGAAGAATCCATTTTTCCTTCCCTTTCAATCTTCTTCCCAAGCTCCCATAGTGTTAAATGAACATGTCATTGGTTTTATAGCACAGGCTCCACTACATTTAGGCAAGGCTTTAGTTTATTCATACAGCATATTTCATATATAAAAGCAATTAAATTAATCATAGAGAAAATAATGACTAGGTGCTTAAATGTATAAAAGTATGACAAGAAAAATAGACAGAAGAACAAAAACCTTCTTCACCACCATAACTAAGGAAAGCCACCTGTATGTAATTAATCACTCCGTGATACACTAAAAACAACCGCCATTTTTGGTATTTGATGTGAAAAGTCCTTTCACACATACACCACAGAGCTACAGACTTTCCATGTGCTACAATTTCTCCCTCATCAGAAAATCCTCTGTATGTTTAGGTGAGGGGCAGAGCCTAGGAATGGCATGCAGGAGTAATTCTGTTGTCTCTTCATTAAATTTCAAAAATTTGCAGCCATCTAAACCTTGATAGTTTCAAAACAACCCAACAACAGTTTTGGCACACAGGTGTCTTTACACTTTAGAGACATATAGATTTGAGTATCATATGTGTAAAAGTGAAATAGAATACCATATTTCCTGAAAATATCCCCAAGAGGGAGAATATAGATAGAGTAAAGAATAAGCCCAAATATAGAACCCTGTGGAACTTCACATGAAAGAGACATTGTAAAAGAAACGTAGTCCCCAAGGCCAACAGTAATACTTTTACCAGAGAGGTAGAATCTGAATCTGTAGAAACTAATTGGAGCTATGCCCTTAATACCAACAAAATGATCAAGTTGCAAAATAAATAGATCCTGATCTATGGCAGAATCTCAAAAGTTGATAGTAAGCAAAAGATCATTTATGAGCAATGCTAATTCTGTACTATAGAATACGCTCTCTTGGTTGTCATGATTTCTCCAGAAAATTACTTTCTCTTTTCACACATGGATGCAATATGGACATTATACAGACCTTACACTAGGAGGCTGGCAGGGGAAAGTCTGCTTAAAATCTGTTCCGTTCACACACATACTTCCTCTGAGTAATGCCAGTAAATGTTTTAAGCGCATGTGTGAAGGAGACTTTCTTTTCTGGGGGGGAATCTTTACTTTAAACATTTTTCGAAAAAATGAAAACATTTTACTTAAGCTATGTGCTATTAATCCATGCTTACATTCATTGTTTTTTCTCAGCTTTTTCTTATAATTGCTTGTCATCTCTCTCTCTATCATCTATACACTCTCATACCACTTGTGTGGTCTCCTCCTTGTGCGATTCAACTTGGACGCAGTTCCACAGAAGCACAAACACTCATACTCGACAGCTTGATTCATACCTGCTGTCTGCATCGCTCAGTAATTACAAATGGGACATAAACAGTCAGAAAAGTGTTATTAAAATCTACCGCTGTACAAATGCAGTCATAGAAAGGCATCCCTACAGAAAAATCAGCTTTGTCCTGTGTGGTGCATGTTAAAAAGCTATAAAACAGGCCCAGCATGATTCTCTTCATGTGTACAAATCTAAGTCTGACATAGATCACACAGTCTTGGAAGTGAATAAAAACTGTCAAGGAGAAGTGAACACACACAAGTGAGCTAATGGGATTTGTCCTTAATTTGAAACTTATTGCCTGGCAGTGCTGGAGCACTTGGAGAGTTAACTATTAAAATGTAGCTTTAAATCTTTACATAAATTTAAGCAATGCCTGGGACTGATATAATAGACAGATGACAAGAAAGTTTGTCTTTCATCTTTTAGCTTTATTTGGGCTGTATTGTTTAAATAAGGGCTGGTCCTGGACTGCTTTTCCTGGCAGATGTTTGTCTGTGTTTGGCCTGGCCATACCTAAGTGGTGATTTGTCCTCTGCAGCTTAAAATCCATCATTCCTTTCTTATCATCATTACATTTCCTTAGCACAAAAAAATGAGTGCCTGACTTACCCCACAATTTATTCTCATTTTTGTTTGTGGTGAGAAAAATATTTATTTGGGCATGCTGACGTTTATTTGTAATGCATTGCTTTAACTGTCCACATGGACATCTGAATCAAGTCTTTTCCTGATGCATGTGGCATCAGGTGAGCGTGGAATGAAAACTGGCCATTTTTGGAGCAAATCAGACCATCCACATGGGCTTTCCTAATTTTGGTTCAGATGGATGTGCATTTGGATGGCATAAGAAAAGGTTGCTTTTTCTTGCAGTCAAGTTTTGCTGAAAACCTGATAAGCATAAAGAATATATTTTTCAGTGATATCACTGTAAATGTAGAATGTGTCCTCTGTTAGACTCAACAAAACTAAAGGCCCCTCATCTTGGCTAATGTTAATATTCATGTAAGGCTTTGAAGACTCTTGGATCCATTCGCACACTCAACAACACTTTTATTGAGCAAATCCATGATGAATACAACGAAAGGTAAGTCCACAGGGCTAAGGCTAAGGACTAAGGAAGCTCTGGGTAACTACGAGACTAGGAAACTATGGGTAACTACGAGACTTAGAAACTATGGGGACTACGAGACTTAGAAAGGCTATGGCAACTGGCTACGCACAGTGCATCATGGTGAAAAGACAATATCACACTAGGTGGGTGCGAGCTTAAGTAATCCCTCTAATTACTTTCTTTATAAATGCCACCTGGCCGATGATGGGCATGTGAGTCGCTTCCGGTTTAGCGGTTCCCAGCCACCAGGTGGCAGCGCCTCCCCCTGTGCTCCAGTCATTACAATTCATGAGTCCACTATAACAGACACACTGAGCAACAGTGGTGTGCATGGCAGGGTTGAAAAGAGACAGACGCTTTTTTTGGTGTTCATCTACAGACCAAAGACAATATGTTTGTGGACAGATTAGACCAAAATAGAAGTTTTGGTTTAAATTAGAATTGCAATATTTGAACAAAGCACTGCATTCCAGCATAAAAATGTCATCCCCTTTGTGAAACATGGTGGTGGTAGTATCATGGTTTGGGCATGTTTTGCTACATCTGGGACAGGACATCTTGCCATCACTAATGGAACAAAAAATTCTGAATAATAAGGAAAAATGTCAGGACAGCCGTCTGTGAACTGAAACTTAAGAGAAAGTGGGACATGTAGCAGGACAACAATTTGTTCTACCAAAGAAATATAAATAAGTCCTAACCTTAACCAAATAGAAATGTTGTAGAAGAATCTGAAGTGAGCAGTCCATGTAAGGAAACGCACCAACACCCCAAAGTTGAAGCTGTTTTTTTTTTTTTGGAGGAGTGCACAAAACTACTTATCAGTTTACAGAAAGGTTTAGTTAGTCACACCAGATACTTATAGCAAAAGTTCATTTACTTTCACCACTCACAAATATTTAATATTGCATAATCATTTTCCTCTATAAATAAATGGCCACATATAATATTTTTCTCTCACCTAGACTCTCTTTATCTAGGGTGTCAGGGAGACACTCTGAGTTAGCTCAGTATTTTTCACTTGATGATAGGAGAAAGTTGTTGGAGGGGGAGATAAACCGGCTGCTGCACAGTGACAAAGACTTGTCAAAGTTTGTGGTCAATTATTACAGTGATAAAGAAAATTTGTTTTTCAAATTGCATGGTATAATTAATAATATGATCAGGAACAAAAAATAAAAAGGTGAAAAATGTCACTTTTCATTTGTTGTAAGTCCTGGCAGAGGAGATGGGGAGACAGGATGCTCTGGTGAGCAGGCTGCATCTTTATTAAGAAAAATCCAAACAAACCAGAAAGAAACATGAACAGTGAGCCCAGAAAACACTTATCTGACACACAGAGAACACATGACAACCAGAGCACATGAGAAAAACTGTATACTGTTCACACTTAAAATTCTTAGATGGCAAAAAGACAGACACCTGTAGAACACTGAACATGGGTATGCATGTAAGGGCAGAATACTGGACTAAGAGAGGGAGCCCAGGAGGTGAAAAATGGTGCAAGGTGATGATACAGTACAGATACATCAGTAGCATGTAGAAGCAGGGAATCGACATGGGCAGGCAAGTGGCTAGGGTGATAAACAGAGACATAGAGACAGAGAAAGAAAGAAGAGAGAGAGAGAGAGAGAGAGAGAGAGAGAGAGAGAGAGAGAGAGAGAGAGAGAGAGAGAGAGAG
>JBBPDA010043132.1:0-14279 GCA_037974385.1 Arnoldichthys spilopterus
TGTAGTTAGAGCACATTTGTAGAGTTATAGGGCACATTTGTAGGGTTATAGGGCACATTTGTAGTTATAGAGCACATGTATAGTTATAGAGCACATTTGTAGAGTTATAGAGCACATTTGTAGAGTTATTGGGCACACTTGTAGTTATTGGGCACACTTGTAGTTATAGAGCACATTTGTAGAGTTCTAGGGCACATTTGTAGAGTTATTGGGCACACTTGTAGTTATTGGGCACACTTGTAGTTATAGAGCACATTTGTAGAGTTCTAGGGCACATTTGTAGAGTTCTAGGGCACATTTGTAGTTATAGGGCACATTTGTAGAGTTATAGAGCACATTTATAGTTATAGCACATTTATAGTTATAGGGCACGTTTGTAGAGTTCTAGGGCACATTTGTAGTTATAGAGCACACTTGTAGTTATAGAGCACATTTATAGTTATAGAGCACATTTGTAGGGTTATAGGGCACATTTGTAGTTAGAGAGCACATTTGTAGAGTTCTAGGGCACATTTGTAGAGTTATAGAGCACATTTGTAGGGTTATAGGGCACATTTGTAGTTAGAGAGCACATTTGTAGAGTTCTAGGGCACATTTGTAGTTATAGAGCACATTTGTAGGGTTATAGAGTAAATTTGTATTTTTTTGTATTTGTATTTATTACAAATTTGCTCTATCTCTACAAATGTAGAGTTTTAGAGCTAATTTAGTTCTATAGCATTTTGTAGTTATAGAGCATGCTTTTAGAGTTATAGTGTACATTTGTAGAGTTACACAGTAAATTTGTAGTTACAGTGCAGATTTGTATAGAGCACATTTACAGAGATATACAGCACATATTTAGAGCTATGGAGTACAAATGGGTTTTAGAGCACATATTTATCATTATAGCGCATTTTTCCTCTAACTACAAATGTGCTCTATAATTACAGAATGCTCTGTAACTGTATATGCTCTAAATCTCTAAATTACGTTTGTACTCAGTGTGGTGGTGTAATGGTTAGGGAGTTGCCCCTGTGACCTGAAGGTTGCCTGATGAAATCCCAGATTGGTACAAGTACAACAAAATTTCTTCAATGTTAGCCTTGTAGCTCCAAATTTAGACTCAAGTGCATCTGGAGTTACATTTTTTTACCTTGATTTTTTACCAAATCATTCCAATAATGACATGCTTAAGTGCTTATGATCCGTGGTTGTTTGGTTGGCATTGGTTCATAATGCACCTGTTGTAGTGCTGAGGTGATCCTGATCCAGTCTGAAATCCGCTCTGTGTTTTCTTTTCTCTTTTAAGGTCCCCCTGGAAGGGTCTGCCAGAACTGACCAATGAGAACGGCCAGTACTGCCCCTTCAGCTGTGAAACACAAGCTTGGTCCATTGCTAGCGTGCTGGAGGTCCTCTACGACCTGTGATCTTCCAGAAACTGAGGGGTGTCTTCCTCAAGCCTTGCCGAATGCTTTCCTCCAGTTGTACCTTAGCTTCTTGGAGGCAGTAGAATTGATACACTGTGAGTGACCGGTTTATCAGGTTCACCTGCCTTTTACATACATTTACTGGCCATTTTATTGGAAACCCGTGTGTGTTCATTGAGGTATACACTTACAGACTGTAGCCAATGGAGTGCCCCCTAACAGTGTAAAAGATTTATTTACCTAGACTATAACTCATTGTGTAAAAAAAACACCATCCACACATACACATCTCTTACAGTAGCTCAATCATGGGACGACTTTCTGTGAACAGAACCACAATGTGTCTAAACATTGCAAGACGTTTCATTTTAACATTAAAAGCTGTTTGTCACTTTATATCAAGTGTCTGTAATAAATGTGTAATTACACTATAATACCTGCAACAAATGTAGCTACTCAATCATTTAAACATGGATTACAGTAGTGCAGCTTATGTAATGTACAATCAGTTTATACTCATGTAATTACATGTATTACATAGGATACTCATGTGTAATCAAGTAAAACCAGCAGGTTGTAAATGTGTAATTACAAGCTGTACCATAGTGGTCTGAGCACATCAACAGCTATTACATTGTTGCACGTATTGTTTGTTTAATTACACAGTTATTAAAGAGACATGATCTAAAGTGGAACCGAAGGGTTTTTTCTGTAGTTTAGAGCAAATGTCAGTGTAGTAACAAGATGCTAATCTCATTATTCTGCATATAATGAATACATTTATATTATTATTATTATTATTATTATTATTATTATTATTATTATTTAACATTTACATTTTTGTTTTAAAAAAAAAATATATATATATATATATATATATATAAAATGTTCTGGTCACTGAATATTTTTTTGTTTTTCATGAATAACCAATAACTCGGTAAATAAAGTAATTTAGAATAGAGTAGACCGTAAGTGAATCATATGTAAACCCCCCTAAACCAGGGGTGTCAATTTCCGGTCCTGGATGGGCCGGTGTCCAGCACAGTTTGGTGATTTCCCTGCTCAAACACGTGATTCAACTCACCTGCTAAGTGCCAGATGTAGTGAGTGTGTTTGAGGAGGGGAAGCACTAAGTAGTGCTGGATACTGGCCCTTCAGGACCAGAGTTTGACACCCTTGCACTAAGCAGTGCTGCTGTTCCTGATAAGCTCTTAACAGCACAAACTGTGCAGCGACAGGTGGGTTTCAGTCACTAACTGTATCTAGTAAGTGTCCATGATAAAATGGCCAGTGAGGGCAGGTACAAGGGAGGTGTAGCTACTAAACTGGCACATCGGTGTACAATGTAGTGTGTGCACTGTTCGGAACAGAAGGTTACGTAAACCTGTGCTCTGCCAGTATCATGAGGATGTTCTGATCCACCTCACCCGTCACTAACACGAGCACATGGAGTAAATGCCCTGACTGCTAGTTTAGTCTTCCCTCATCACTGAATCTTCCATTGATGTTATTGAGTTGATGGCTGTGGTCCTGCTGCTGTGTGTGTGTTTGTGTGTTTACGTGTCTTTTCTGTCTTACATGTTAATGCACTTGATCAAATTTACAGAGAAATGTAAAATTAGAATAAACCGAGAGGTTCCAAAAGTCTCAACCTGGGCTGATTGGTTCTCTAAACTTTTTCCATTCAGACACTCTTCACATTTAAACTACAGTGGGAGCCACTCTGCCATCAAACAAAGTGGATACTGATGCACACTCTGCCGTCAAACATAGGGGATACTGGCGCACACTCTGCCGTCAAACATAGGGGATACTGGCGCACACTCAGCCGTCAAACAAAGGGGATTCTGGCGCACACTCAGCCGTCAAACAAAGGGGATACTGGCGCAGACTCTGCCGTCAAACATAGGGGATACTGGCGCACACCCTGCCATCAACAAAGGGAATATGGCGCACACTCTGCCTTCAAACAAAGGTGATACTGGCGCACATTCTGCCGTCAAACAAAGGAAATACAGGCGCACACTCAGGTCAAACAAAAAGGATACTGGCGCACATTCTGCCGTCAAACAAAGGGGATACTGGCACACACTGGTCAAACAAAGGGGATATTGGCGCACACACTGAGGTTAAACAAAGGGGATACTGGCGCATACTCTGAGGTCAAACGAAGGGGATACTGGCGAATAGTGGTCTAAGATTCTTGGCCTCCACTCATTTTTAAAAAACACATTAGTTTCAATTCACAGTACTTTTTTCTGTGTTTTTAACATGCTCTTTATAGCCTCGGGTTCACACCGGTTCACACCCAGTTAAACTAATAAAGTGTTACATTGTTTATTTGGTGATTATTTCAATTGGTGTTTGAAGGTCACAATCCAACAAAGAACCAAGAGAGACCATCAGTGTTCAGATCTTCAGAGCATGAACTGCAAGTCCGGTCAGGATGAAGAAACACAGGACATGAAATGCTGAACCTTGAGAAATCTGTTAACAAGGAAGAGATGAAATAATGTTCTTTTGACCCTAAATCAACTTAGTGGTTAAAAGAAAAAATCTATAAAAGATTCTTTGTATTTTATATTCATTTGTGGCAAGAATAGCAATAGTGTTTTTTATCAAATTTGAAGTGTGTAAAGTTTTTAATGATAAAAAGGAAGAGACCTATCATTAAAGCTCTGACTACACACACATACAATTCCTGGATTCGCTTAAAATTCATGAAATTCTTCAAAATGTGCAACTAGCATAGCTTTGTGTAGCCTCTGGTGAGGAAACTCACTAAACAGGTCGACTGATTATGAACACAGTGGAATCCAGTTGATATGTTGACCATAACTGACCTAAACCAAGTGGCAGAGATGGAACAATCAGGTTGGATTAAGCTCCAAACTACTCACCACTGAGTTGCCTGATGAAATAGGGTCACTGGTCACCATGGTCCAGAATTCAGAGTACCCTCTCACAAATGTGGCGCTGCAGCGGTATCACAAAGTACTGTAGTGGTTCGACATGAATCAGAAATTTATGGTTCATAAATGCAGTGAATAAAAGGTGAAATTACCAGAACTGGACATTTCCCATCGAAGCTGTAAGTGGAGCAACCCATGTGGCTTCAAACTGTGTTTTCACGTCTCCGGTCGCATGGCTGATGCTGGAGTTCTGGAGGCAAAGTGATGGTTCATCATTACTAATACAGTGGTGGACGACATACACGGCTCTGTTACTTGAGTTAAAGTGAGTTAAAGTTCCGTAGTATTTTAAATATACTTAGTGAAGTGAAGTGACTCTTTGTCATTGTAAACACACTCAAGCACCACAACGAAATGTGATCTCTGCATTTAACCCATCACACGAGCACACGTGGAGCAGCGGGCAGCTACCAGCAGCGCCCGGGGAGCAGTGTAATGGGATACCTTGCTCAAGGGTACCTCAGTAGTGCCCGGGCCTAACCACTAGGCCACCACTGCCCACTACTTAGAACCCAATTTTTCCTTCTTCCCGTAAACGGCTCAGGTTCAGTCTGAAGGTCTTTTCACATACAGCATTAATAAATGACGCAATTCCATGCAAATGTGAATTTCAGGCAGCGCCAATTTACACTACGCAATTTTATCAAAAACTCCACAAAAACGCTTGTGACAATGGAAATGACCTGCTGCTTCTTCTCTTACAAAACAAAGACTTTCTTTCTTTTTACCATTCCTTCATTCATTCTTTCTTTCTTTCTTTCTACATTTCTACCTTTGTAACTTTCTTTTTTACTTTCTTTCTTTCTACATTTCTACTCTTTCTTTCTTTCTTTCTTTCTTTCCTTCTTTCTTTCTACCATTCCTTTTTTCTTTCTTTCTTTTTTGTTCTTTCTACTCTTTCTTTCTTTCTTTTTTTTTCTTTTTTTCTACCATTCCTTTTTTCTTTCTACTTTTTTATTCTACCGTTCATTTTTTCTTTCTTTCTACCATTCCTTCTTTTTGTCTTTTATATCTGAGGAGCCCATATGAACAGCCCTATCTGCCGAAGAACTCACGGTACCTGTAGATAAGGAACTGCTGCTGCCCCTTTATACTATGATCTATTATTATTATATTTATTTACTTATTTATTCTTTTTCTCCTTTTCTTTTCTCTTGCTATCCGGTGTCGACCAGAGGAGGATGGGTTCCCCCATTTGAGCCTTGGTTCCTCCCAAGGTTTCTTCCGACTGCTAGGGAGTTTTTCCTTGCCTCTGTCGCCCTTGGCTTGCTCTTTGGGGGCTCGGACCCGGTTTCTGTAAAGCTACTTTGTGACAACGTCAGTTGTAAAAAGCGCTGTATAAATAAACTTGACTTGACTTGACTGGACTACACACTTCTACCTTTTTAACTCTTTCTTTCGACCCTTTTTCATTCTCTTTCTTCTTTTCTACATTCCTTTCTCTCTTTCATATCTTTATTCTTTCTAGATTTCTACTTTGAATCTTTCTTTTTTACTAACTCTCTTTTTTTCTTTCTGCATTTCTACCCTTCTGTCTTTCTGTCTGTTTTCCTTTCTTTCTGCATTTCTTTCTTTCTTTCTTTCTCTCACACAATGACAGTCTTTTTCACTTGATTGGTTGAATGGAAAAATGTGTCTATTTGTCTTTGATGTGACTGTCGCTCGAATAAATCTACTGTCGCATGAAAAAACAGAAAAATTGCGCCGTACATGAAAAGAGCTTTAGAGGCAGACTGTGTTTTCAGTGTGGGCGGAGCTTCAGGACAAAGACTGTTGGCCACTGCTTTGTAATCAGCTCTCAGTACTGTAGCAGCATGAATCACCTCCAGGTTGAAGCAGCTGTGGAGTCGGAACAGGCCAGTATTCCCGGAGCGGAAGGAGCCTCCTGCCATCCCGCCCACCGTCCTGTGGGCTTGCAGCATGAAGCCCTGGAAGCCTGTCCCGCTCTGCACTGCCTCCAGGGTCACTGGGAGAGAGACAGGCAAGTTCATACCACCAGTAACACTGTGAGGCCCCCCCCACACACACACACACACATCCTTTTTTTCTTTATTTCTTTCTACAATTCTACCTTTCTTTCTTTCTTTTAGTCTTTCTTTCTTTCTACAATTCTAACTTTCTTTCTTTTAGTCTTTCTTTCTTTCTACAATTCTAACTTTCTTTCTTTTTCTCTTTCTTTCTCTTTCTTTTTCTTTCTTTTTGTTTTTCCTTCTTTCTTTTTGTCTTTTTTTCTACAATTCTATCTTTCTTTCTTTCTTTCTTTCTTTCTTTCTTTTTGTCTTTAGCTCTTTCTTTCTTTCCACATTCTTTCTTTTTTTCTTTCTTTCTTTCTACATTTCTACCTTTGTTTCTTTCTACATTTTTATATATTTTTTTAATATCTCTTTCTTTTCTTTATTCCTTTTTCTTTATCTGTTCTGACCCGTGATGCTGTCTCCTGGTCTGTAACTGCTGCCATTGACCCGGACTTTGTAAGGGGCAACTGTGCTCTGGGGCCCAAACCCGCTATGCCCTGGCAGCATAGAGTCACAGACCCCAGCGATAAATCCATTAGCATAAGCAGAACTGCACTTCACACTGCACATCCACACCAGCATGACGAACAGGAGCTGCATCTAAAGGAAACAGGCACATGGGAAGCAACATGTCACAGAAAAGGGAAATTTCTCTAAGACTAAAATTAAATTATAAAATGTTAGCCAGCAGACTTTTTTGGAGCCCCCTAGTGGTAGGTTACTCCACCTCTTTAAGAATCAAATTTATTTGTCACATACATAGCAAAAGTGCAACACATAGTGAAATGTGCCCTGATAGTTCCCAAGACTGTGCAATTTTTTAAAATAATAAAGTAAAAAAAGAAATTAAGAAGCTAAATCTAAAGTAAAAAAATATTACAAAGGAAATAGAATATAAATTATAAAATGTAAACAGGTAAAAAAAAATTTTTTAATAATGAATAGGAAACTAACACTAAATACACCAAACAGTAAACAGTATAAACACACCATCATAATTATTAACATGGTACAGAATATATAGAAATATGCATGCGATATCACAGTAGGCGGAGATCACTGGTGTTACACCCAAAGACTAAGGGCCCTATTTTACGCCAGTGGCACAAAGTGATTTTGCTAGTTTAACACCGGTGCATCTCACAATACACGAATGTTGTCCAAATTAAAAGATGATGCTGGCACCATGAGTGGTGCTTTTAAAATGAGGTGAGGCAGGGCAAATTGTTGGCGCATCGCTATTGTAAGGCGGTGTAATGACATTGCGCTTTTTGTCCAGAAAACACGTCTACCTGCAGAGCCTACGCGGCTCTGAAAACCCCTCACACCTTCTCACAGTATTTGCTGTTCTGAAATCCTTCACATCAAAAATTCTGGACTAACTGCCTCAACTGTTTCAGCGGCACTGAAACACAATAAAAATGTTGAATCAATCAATTCATTCGTTCGGACTCGCCTACAACAGGAGAAAAAATCTGCATTGTTTTAACATTGAATTAAAGAAATTATCCTTCATTTGTCCTGGAGCGTTTGGGCATGAGCGATGCTGTAAAGCTTCTAGATGAAATATGCATTAAACACACAGAGCTGAAGTTTCAGGAGCTGTTCTTACCTTCCACAGTCTTCACTGTGTGAGCTGTGACCTTGGCTGAGCTGCACTGACGATGGAAGGACGGAGGCAATGAGGAGGGAGTGGGATTAGACGTCCGGTTTCACTGGGCAGGTCAGTCTAAAGGGGGCGTATCACTGGACTCTTGGGTTTCGCTCAAGCTTTGTGTTTTTTCTGCTGCCCTGACCGGTTCTGGACTTCGACCCGTGGAGCTCGCCCACTTTTCAGGCAGTGTAACATGCCTTGACATTCAACTTTCTAAAAAAAAAAAACCCTCAACACCACTTGTCTAATGCTGAGTGAGTCCCTCCTGCTGCTGAAGCAGCTCTGACCGTGCTGCACTGTGTGTTCTGAAGGTCGCAGGTTCATGTCCCTGTGCCCCACTGAGGTTCCCTTGAGTAAGGTACCATCCCGCTACACTGCTCCCCGGGTGCTGTTGATAGCTGCCCACTGCTCCACGTGTGCCATGGGTTAAATGCAGAGGTCACATTTCACATTTTGTGGTTCTTGAGTGTGTTTACAATGACAAATAGTCAATTTCACTTTCTTTCTTTCTTTTTGTTTTATTTCCTTTTACAATTCTACCTTTCTGTCTTTCATTCTTTTTTGTCTTTCTTTATTTCTTACTACATTTCCAACTTTCTACAATTCTACCTTTGTCTTTTTCATTTCTTTTTGTTCTTTCTTTATTTCTTTCTTTCTACAATTCTTTCTTTCTTTTTGCTGTTCTTTCTTTCATTCTATGATTCTCCCTTTTTTCTTTCTTTTTGTCTTTCTACCTACATTCTTTGTTTCTTTCTTTCTTTTTTCTTTCTTTCTTTATCACCAGTTCACCAGTCGTCCTTCCTTGGATCCCTTTTGGTAGGTAATTACTATTGCACACCTGGAACACTCCACAAGACCTGCTGTTCTGGAGACGCTCTGTGTCTAGAACATCACAAAAAGGTCAAAGTGGCTGAGATCTTTACGCTCCTGTTTCCAACACATTGACTTCAAGAACTGACTGTTCACTTGCTGCCTAATATATCCCACCCCCCTGAGATGTTGTCCCCGTGTTGGCGTGTTTCCTCTAGGTTCTCCGGTTTCCTCCCACAGTCCAATAGCTGCAGTAGGTTGACTGGATGCTCTAAAGTGCCCGTAGTTGTGAGTGTGTGAGTGTGATTGGTTGTCTGTCTATGCCTCTTGTCCTGGGTGAACCAGCCTTGGGCCTGTAGTCAGCTGGGATTGGCTCCGGCTTCCCCATGACCCGAAATGGAAGCAGTGGTTTGGAAAATGGATGGATGGATTACACCAGTTCATTACAGGAAAAGATAATCGCATTATGGTAAAATGCCATATGCCAGTGCAATGCAATGTCTGCATCGGTCTGGCCTGAAGTGCTGACTTTCGCTGAAAAAATACGCTACGTATTCGTCATATTTATTTTTAAAAATGTGCATAAAGAGACAAAAAATGAAATTCCCTAATGTTGTGACAATATGCAAAAATTCCTAAACCTAATTCTGAAAATTCACCACGACGCCAGGATGTGATTTAGTGTGGTCGTGTTTAGGACAGGGTGCCCAAATCTGGTCCTGGAGGGCCGGTGTCCACCACCGTTGTGTGATTTCCCTGCTCAACCCACCTGTGGGCAGTGGAGGCCTAGTGGTAAGGACGTTTCTGTAAAGCTGCTTTGTGACAACGTCAGTTGTAAAAAGCGCCATATAAATAAACTTGAAACTTGACATTGCTCTTGTGAACTGAAGGTCGCAGGTTCTAGTCTGGCCCGGGCACCACTGAGGTTCACTTGAGTACAGTACCGTCCCAGTACACTGCTCCCCGGGCGCTGTTGATGCTTGAGTGTGTTCACAATGACAAATAGTCACTTTCACAATCACTGACTGTACTCACCTGTTAACTACTAGGTTCAATGAGAGTTTGAGGAGGGGAACTTCCAAGCTACGCCAGACCCCTGGCCCTCTCTGACCGGATATGGGCACATGTGGATCTTGGTCTGCATGTGTTCCAATATGCAGCGATTGGGGGAAAATGCCACTTGACCTATGCACACTATGCGATGCCGCTGAGCCGACTCTTGTTTTTGCGTGTGAACATATTCACAGACTCACGGCCTGCGTATGTGACCTGGGTAGCGCCGACACTAAACCACCACAGACTTTATTTCAGTTCTCTCCATCACAGGTGATTACCAAACACATTCGAACCAAAACAGGAAACTTTGTACAAATAACAAACGTGTGTGTATGTGTGAAAGTCAAAGATACAGTACAAAATAAAGTAGCTCGCCCCAGACACTGGGAACCCTGAAAAACTGATGCACTGAGTTTGCTTGATTCCAAAGTGTCGTTTCCGTACCAAAAGCCGAAAAGAGTCAAGAAATGAGAGAGAAAAGCAGGTTGATGTAACATATTGTAACGTGGATACGACGTAAAATCAATGCATCACTCTATCAGTGCATGAAGACAGCATGTAGCATCCAGCATCTACTGCATGCAGTGTCTCCCCCACCAGTGAACCAGAGACTGCAGTCCAGTCACGGGAGCTGCCTGTAGGGCCCTGTGGAGCAGGACCCGTGATCATTAGCACCTTCTTTACGCAGTTTGGGGTACAGGTTGGGGTGCAGCTTGAGGATTTACAGTGCGGCCAGCATGTGGAGGGGGAGGGGTTTCACATTCTGTGGAATGCCACGGCCGGGTGTCCGGCAGCCCTTTTACTGGCCTTTGGTCTTGCAGGACAGACAGCAGGCCTTTCTGTAGTACCAGTGTGTGCACAGCTTGACCCGCAGGACCAGCGCACAGTTGGCCGTCGCCTTATCCTGACAGACGTCTTCAGCTGGAGGAGATGGAGGACAAGGCAGGTTTTATCCTTTACAGACTGTAAACATGCTAAATTTGCTGACTGTGCAAAACATTAACACAACACGTTCACATTAGAATGAAAATGTACCTTTAAATTCTTCAAATGCTACAAAAGTACAAATTCAACATAGCGGACGGGTATCAAATCCCGGTAGGTGCGTGAACTGAAGGTCGCAGGTTCAAGTCCTGACCCAGGCATCACTGAGATTCCCTTAAGTAAGGTACCGTCCAGCTACACTGCTCACCTACACTTGTGGTTCTTGAGTGTGTTTACAATGACAAATGGTCACATTCACTAGTGATGTAATATTTGACCAGGTGTATCTACACACTCGACTCGAGTAACGGAGCCGTGTACTTCGTCCACCTCTGTATTTATCACACCTTCATGTCTGGAAAGTTAGAGTCAGGTGTTCCAGGTCAGGTGCCATTGGTCAGAACCTCCTGAAGGTGCATCACCTGTATCTGTAGAGGGTGAAATGTTTGCTTGCTCAAATAGGTTTCTATGGGGTGTGTTTATTTTTCACACAAGGTACCTGTCCAGCGACTGTAGGTGTACAGTCACATACCGTAGGCCATCTGTTGCCAAAAAGGTCCCCACTACATGGGAGGGGTGTCTGAAGTGCCCCATGCACCATTGCACCCCTTCCATTCACTGCTCATACGGAGTCAGTGTGTGTGTGTGTGTGTGTGTGTGTGTGTGTGTGTGTGTTACCTGGTGCTTCTGTGGGACATGCCTGCACCTCACAGCTCTGTCTGGCCTGTGGCTTCAGTGCCGAATCACAGCTGTGACCGATCTCTTCCCCCTGGTAACACTTCACCTCTCTCACCCGCACACCACTCCCACAAGTCTTACTGCACTGAACGACACAGACACAGTATACGCGCATATATTATACACAATAACTACACACTGCAATGACGCGCACACACACACGGACAAGCTCTAAGGTTACTGGGTATTGTAGTTCTATACATTCTATAATTGGGCCTATAATTTGTCCAAATGCTTCTGGACTGGGTGGACCAGTGCTTCAGGGTTCGGTGTCCCAGGAAAAGAGGAATTTAAAACAAAGGGTGGCATGGGGGGGTTTGTGTTGTTGGGTGGGGTAGTTTTGGAGGAACAACGCTTTAAATTCTCACCTTAAAAAAAAACATTGATGTTAACGGAGACATGGCATCACATTACTTACTTACATCCGCATGTTTCATTACAGAAGAAAAAGTAGGAAAAAAAACTAAATTTACAATAATGTAAACTTAGCAATATTTTCAGCATACTGCTACATTGATGCAGTGCCGTTGTGTATTTAAATAAATATATTTTATATTTACCATTTAAAAAATGTAGACTTAAATATACTTTTATTTTGTTACATACGTCATCTGTGATAGCATTCCTTCTGAAGTCCAGAAGATGGCGCAAGACATTCATAGGAACTCATGAACTTCATAAATGAACAGCGAAAATATGAAAGATCAGTGCAGGGACAGTAGGATAAATATGAGCAACAGTGTTAAGTTGTATTGCGCATGAGGGGTGTGAATTAATAATACAGTGCTTGATGATAGTTCTGTTATAAATGGGACAGGAACCGGTGAGTGTTCTATAGGCCGATTGCTTGACCAAACATGTTAATGTGGCTATAAGACACCAGTCAGCATGAGCCCTCTTCCATGACATAAATAATTATTTGATAATATTCTTAGTGAGCATGGTCATGATGATGGCCATCTGGTAGCTGGAGGTGTGCAGTGGGTTACCTGAGACCAGGCTGTGGTGAACCATTTGGAACAGGGCCTCTCAAAGCAGGCAGCGGTTTGCTCAGGCTTCAGCACGCTGGCACACGTGTGTTCTGGATACTCCTTAAACACACCACTCTCCAGCCCTGCACACACCACCTGCCGAGTCTTCACTCCACGTCCGCATGTGGCGTTACACTACACATTCACAAAGAGATTCTGGAGGAAATCTACATATACATCTATACATGCCTACATATACACCTACACATACATACCTACATACACTTAACCATACCTACATAATACACCTATACATACCTACATACACTTACACATACCTACATATACATATCTACATATACATCTATACATACCTACATATACATATATAAATATACATCTATACATACCTACATATATGTATACATGCCTACATATATGTAAACATACCTACATATGTACATATGCATATCTACATATACATCTACATATACACCTATACATACCTACATACACTTACACATACCTACATATACATATCTACATATACATCTATACATACCTACATATACATATATAAATATACATCTATACATACCTACATATATGTATACATGCCTACATATATGTAAACATACCTACATATGTACATATGCATATCTACATATACATCTACATATACACCTATACATACCTACATACACTTATACATACCTACATATACATATTTAAATATACATCTATACATACCTACATATACTTTCACTTTCTACACCACACACCAGACAGGCTAGCCTACACTCCCCACATGCATCAGTGAGCCTAGGGTGCCCGTGCCCGTGCCCCTGCCCCTAATTCACCATATAAGAGCCAGTAATAAACATTTAAAAGCCAAGGTGTTGTGCAGTTACCTGTTCCCATTCCTGCTCCACCCAGTGGGCGGGGCAGTCTCTGTCTCCACAGGGATGAACTGCCAGGGGCTTCAGGTCCGGATCACACTGGCCATCGGATATCACCTTACCATTCCCGCTCTTACACACAACATACCGAGTCATCCGGCCCTCTCCGCAAGACCCTGAGCACTTACACAGCGGCCAGAGGGAAGGAGAACAAACACAGCCAAACAGAGGGAAGGGGCCCAGGAAAAAGTAACAGTTTAATACTCATGAATTATAGCACTGAAAGAAGAGTTCAGCAACAATCTCATTTATACAGTTTTCCCTCCCTGCTTCCATCACTGTATAGGTACACTATGGATCAAACTTTTTTCATACACCCAATTTTCCCAGTTTTCACTGGTAGTTTCAGCAGCTTGATTACAGTGAAGAACCTTAAATTGTATAAAGGTGAGCGTTTACATGAAATAAATCCATCATCAACAAAATGTTTAGGTCCAAACACTGAAATATGATGTAGACTCATAGATAACATACTTTCCCCCCCAAGCATCAAGAACCTGGAGAACTTCCAGCTTTTCCTGCAGCAACGAAAGTCAATGAAGTCTTAAAGGTTAATGCAGACAATTCCCACAGGAGCCCAAACTTCTGCTGATGATCTACAATCTCCTCTGTGTGAACGTGGGCAGAGCTGGAACACACTGTTCCTACAGCCTCTGCTGCATTATGAGCACAGTGCTGTAGAGCAGGAAGTAGTGCTGTATATCACTATCA
>JBBPDA010043212.1:0-14275 GCA_037974385.1 Arnoldichthys spilopterus
GCCCGGGCTGGGACTCGAACCTGAGACCTTCAGGTCTCAAAGGCAGTGTCCTAACCACTAGGCCACCACTGCCCACTGCCCTAGGTTTTATGTTAAGAGTTTGGTGTGGCAGACCTGGGTACAAGGATTTGCTGGTTATAGAATTTATTGTAGGAAAAACATATGCTAAGGTTAAACCGAAAATAAACATAGAAACATGGACTGGGCTAGAAAAAAATCACACAAAACAAAAACAGCACAGGTAGCGTTAACAGTCATACAACAGATAATACAATACAAATAACAAAAAACAATACAATAGTGATACCACAGAGACATGTTTAGGACAAGGTGAAACAAAAGGGCTTAAATGCTTAGCTTATCGAGGAACACCTGGAATAGGAGGAGACAGAGAATGTATCACAGATGAAAACCCTAAAAAGGGGGCAACGCTATGAAACACATGACAATAAAAAACATAAACAAAAGCACATGTCTACGTAAACAAAACCTAAAAGGGAAGACAAGAACTAGGTGATAAAATATACCAAGGCCCAAGGAACAGACCATACCTGATAAGATGCAACATGCTGCATAACGATAAGCATTTACAAAAGTTCTTTTAAAGGTTGTATGTTTCAATTTATCGAGGTTTTATAAAATAATTCTTCTAAAAAGAAACTGTATTTTTCAGATACTTTCTTTCTGTTACTCTGCAACACTGACTAAAGCCCATCTGTTGCTGCACAATTTGAGGCACCCTCTACCCCAGTGGTGTATATATATATATATATTTATATTATATATTACTTGTTTGGTGGATGGAGTGATACTGCCAAAAATGTGGTACAGTTCAGACACACTAGGCCACTATTGGGTTTTTCTTCCAATCAAAAATATCCCAGCAGCAGTGCTGCTGTGGTTAGAAACTCACCATTATTTAAGGAGGAAGGGGATGAACAACATGAATAGTGCAATGTGTAAAAAAAATACTTTAGACAAAATAATAATTACTTAGACAGAAGTAAGAAGTGTAGTAACTGATGTTCCTGAGGGGTTTTATACTAGTCTACAAGTAATGGGGGTTAGTCACCCATCAAACCAGTTTCAACCAGTTGTTACTGTCATGGTGTAACAATGGTGTCATTAGTGTGACAATGGGGTTGTCCTTGATGGGGACAACAAATGGTCATACGCAAGCTAAGATAGGATCAAAAATGGGCATGTAACTGCGGAGTATAGAGTGCGTCCTGCTGAAGTCGTCAGACTGCTTGGTTCTGGGGAGATATGCTTAATGGTTTTAAGGCCTAAGATGGTGAAGTATCAAGGGCCCTGAATGTTAAGGGTGTGAGAATCTCGGGCCTTGGCCTGGATTCACAAAATGTAA
This sequence comes from Arnoldichthys spilopterus, assembly GCA_037974385.1. Lineage (NCBI taxonomy): Eukaryota > Metazoa > Chordata > Actinopteri > Characiformes > Lepidarchidae > Arnoldichthys > Arnoldichthys spilopterus. The sequence continues at coordinate 1,367 of JBBPDA010043212.1, forward strand.
CATAGTTGCCTTAAAAAAGCAGTAAGTTAACATAATAATAAACTATTATTTAAAGTTTACTGAACTCAGACTTTTAAGGGAACCAGGTTGCCAGTTAAAATTTTCAATTGCTCCTTGTGTTGCATATCATCAAACATTCATAAGTGGAAGGCGTGACAATCTTCATTGTAATTCAGTCTGCAGATTCATCTGTTCCTCGTGTGCTCACTATTGTCCACATCACAGAGATGTACTGTACAGACGTGTCTTTGTCTGAGACTGGACTTAAAAAAGTTTAAACATTAGTGTTTTAATAAATTTGCCTTTGCGTTTTTGTTTGGAATCATGTCAGAAGACATTCATTTTAGGGGATTAGGAAGGGAACCCAAACCCATTTTTGTTTTAAAAGTGTAAATGCAACTCAAACTACTTAACAGTAAATAAACAAACCAGCAGGAAATGTAACGTAAGTATTAAAATATGGCATAAAATGTATCTTAAAATGTATCAAATAAATAATAAAACTTGTAAATAAAAATGATGCTCATAATTCTTAACAGTAAATATATAACATAATTAAAATATGAAAAAAGAAAAATAAGCATAAAGCATAAGGCATAAAATAGAACTACAGGTAAAATAAATGGGAGAAGCTTAAAATAATAATAATAATACTAAATCAATAAATAAATAGAGGAAATTGACTAGTAAAAATGTTAAGCTTACTTTTAAAACTATTTAGTAATAATCTCTCTTAGAATTTAGAATCTCATGACAAGTGCTAAATTACTTTCAAACGTAAAAAAAAAAATAAAGATTGGACATTTATTATTAGAAAGACATTTCCAGTTGAGCAGTGAGTAGTTAGGGTTATAGATGTATACCTTGCTCTAACAGCATGGTAAGCTTCATGGGCCTAGATCAACAGTCTCTATCGAGAGTCACACACTGTGCCGCTCTTTACTTTCCTTTCAGCCGCATGCTTTTGGAGAAGTGGGGAGAATGTGATAGCATTTTTATCAGTGCACAGAGTGTTATTTTGTCCCTGGCCCTGTCAGAGCCCTGTGTCAGCTGTGCTCCCAAGCACTGTGCATTCCACTGATCTGAGAGGGGCATGAGCATCATCCAGAAAGCAGGCTTCTCTTTTGCTCTGACAGTGCGACAGGGCTGAGTGATCAAACAGCTTTAGTTTCAATGAGTGAAGGGCTGCAGAATCCTAGGCAAACAAAAATTCATGTAAGTTTGCTTTTTCTGTGTTTGCATAGGTATGGAGATATGCTGGAGACAGATTATGGTATTTGTCTGTGATCCGCTTTAGATCCGTAGGATTTTTTGAAAGCGTGTGCGAGAAAGTACTGTAACCTCCAGGAGCCCGTCCCTTAGCACCTGTTTGTGTAAGATTTATGCGCTACTGTTAGCTGAGACTGTGATTTAAATGTACAGTAATGGTGTTGCTGTGAAGCACTCCATCACAGCTGCCCACTTACCCCTAAAGTAACCACCCACACTGCTGTGTCTTATGCAGTTGCTCTTTCCTCTTGCTTTATTCTACTCCGTTTCACACACTTACATAGATGGGTGGAAAGGTCCCTTCCCTAACTGTATCTTTTTGAGTAGCAGCTCACACCTGGGCCTGGAGTAGCTTTGGCCTATTTTACTGTTTTCTCTGCTCTACCAAACATTAGATGAAGTGCAAGAGCATGAAAAACATCACAATCTAGTTTTACAGGATGATGTATCATCTGTAATAATATACTATTTGTATAGGTATCAAACAACATTTATTTTTAGGCATTTCTGTACTGATTTAATTGTGTGCTGTATGTCATCGGCTAGGTGAGTGGTTCCAAAGCCTGGCCCTGAAAGTTCATTTGCTTTGCTTTTTGTGTTTTTCATGCTCCCATCACACCTGATCCAACTAATCATCTAATTAACAAGCCTTTTCTGGGTTGAAATGTGCAGAGCTGGGGGATATCAGGACTAAGGGGGGATCTGGGTAATGTATTCAGCAAGGTTTCTTTAGGTATAATTTTCAGAGAAACAGAACAAAGCAAGCTATGTCAGACTGGTACACACTGACACCAGCACACAATACTTTCATTCACAAAAAAAAAAAAACCTTATGCTTCATTTATTTCAGGAAAGCTGTAAGTTAATAAGTTATATCATTCCTGAAAAATGACTTTTTTTTACATTTTACCAGTTAAGGTAATCAAACTGCTTTACTTACCAGCAAAAATTGGAAAAATCGGGTCTTCTAAAACCTTTGACTGGTAGCGTATTTATATAATGACTAAAATGTCATCTCATCCCAATTGCCATAATACATTTGGAAAAATGAATTTTAGCAATGCCACCCGACACTATTTGATGGGGTGCTCCAGGGCCAAGATTGGAGAACCACTGCTGTAGATGAGTGCCAGAAATAGATCTCAAGTACTGGATTCAAGCCTCTCCTCTTGACTCCTTTTAGCCCTAGTGAGTATGCCCTCTCCCCTCAATAACTGCAGCTGCAACTGTTGTTCTCTTTACAGCTGGACCCATCTGGACACTTGGCAACTTGCCACATCTCCTCGCCCTTCATGTGACCTAGACATTGCACTTAAACACAGTCACAAAGACAGCTATCATGCATTGCTCTTGGTTCACTTCATCACAGTGACCTGTCAGCAGCAAACTGTAGCATAGGCAGCCAACAGCCACTGCAAAGTGTAGAAAAGCTCTGTGATTCATGACGACAACTAAGGGAGTAGGAGTTAAATATATAAAGCATTAAATATCTATGTCTCTGATACACAGCACCAGCAGCCTTTGAAGAGAATACTTTCTCTTTTCTCTTATTTAAGTCTTTGTAAGTTATTATTGTCAAATTTAGACTTACTTAGATTTACTTTGTATGCAATTATAAACATTTCAATGATTATTTACACAGTAATAATACAGCTACAGTGAAATTACACTCTTGTAAAAAATGACAACATAAAAATGTAAAGAAAAATAAGAAATGTTTTTCACATCCCTATAATTATTTTTGATAATAAATGTTCATGTAAAGCTTCCCCCAAAAGCTCAATTGAACACCAGCACACATTTAAAATGTATTACCGAAAAGTGTGAACAATATAAACAACCTGAATTTATAGTGTGATATCTCAAACAATTCTCAAAATAAAACTCCCTGATAAAAACAAATGGCAGCTCTCTCCTACCTTATTAACACTTGTTTCCTTAAAGCCAACGGAATTTCTCCTAAGGAGCCCCCCATTTACTAGGGTAAATTAAGCATTTTCATCTTTTATTATTATTTTTAATTATAATAATATTAAAACCACAATAACAAATTACCAATTTGCTCTAAATGAAGACCCTATTCTCTATCAACACAGTCATTTCAACTGCTTGAACAAACAAGCAACAAAGAAAGAAACAAATAAACAAACAAACAAACAAAAATATCTAATGGAAAAGGTGTAGGCTTGACAGGCCCAGCTCAAAATCACATGATTATTTCAGAAAAAGTGCTTACTTGTTGTTTTTTTTTACCTTCTCCTCTAAGGTGATAATTTGTAGTTAACTTATGGTAAAGTGAAGAGCCAACAGTAAATACAAAAAGTACTGTAAATTGCACCCACAGTAAAATATTCTTAGAATGCACCTCATTACATCATGGTTTAATTAGCAAGGCACTAGATGTTGTTTTTCTACCAACAAACAACATGAAGATGATGAGGTATAATAACAACAATTGTTCTGAAAAAAATGTTCAGTTCAGCTGTCATTTTGAGTTAATTAGAAATTAATTGCCTGATGAGGCTTAACTGGTGCATAATAACTGAAACATTAACATTAACACCACTAACAGGTAAAGTGAATACAATGGCAACTGTCAAAGGGGTGGAATATATTAGGCAGCAAATGAACAGTAGGTTTTTGAAGTCAATGTGCTAGAAGCAGGAAAATGGACAAGCATAATGATCTGAGTCACTTTCACAAGGGCCTAATCGTGATGGATAGAGGACTGAGTCAGAGCATGTCCAAAAACGGCAGGCCTTTTGGAGTGTTCCAGGTATGCAGTGGTTAATACCTAACAAAAGTGATTTAAGGAAGGACAACAAGTGAATCTTCGAGAGGGTCAAGGCCACCCAAGACTCACTGATGCATTTGTGAAGTGAAGGCTAGTCTATCTTGTCCGATGCAAGAAGAAACAAGAGGAGGTACTACTCAGAATTTGGAAGGTCATAGGGTTATGGCTGATTTGTGTACAATACATACATAAAAGTTGGAAACTTCCCAACTACTGCTAATAACTTACCAACAACTGGCTTGATACAGCTTATTTAAGGGCATTCATCAACAAAAAATCAATAGAGACATTTCAGCTTCATAATGGACCTTGCAAGGTTAAAGAACCTCTTAGCTGTGCTGTTCTTTTTCCCAGGAAAAATAAGCATCTGGATTCCAGCTGGCCTGTACAGGGTTGGACAGGTGAGAAGTAATGCCTTTGAATGCCCTGACACCAACACTGAGAGAATGACGGCAATGTTTTTCAGGAAATCTTCAGCTCTACAGTTGGCTGTCTACAGTTGTCTGGAAGCTCTGTGGTGACATATGTTTGCACATGAGCAGATGTTTTGCAAAGTTTAGTGCAGTGTTAGATGAAGTTTCAGAGTGAGACAGCTGGCACAGTATCAGACAGAGGAAAGCTCACGAGTGAACTGAACCCAGACATGACAATGTTCATTTCCACTCCCGCCTGGTGCAGGAGAGTACACACTCCTCACCATGATTACTGCCTGCCGACAGCTCCCCAGCAAAAACAGATGGACAATGAATGGTCTAAAAAGAATGCTTAATAAAGGTGAATAATAAGATGAACTTCCAAGGCTCTTTCCGGGTTGAGGTTGGGTGGTTAATTTGGTTGGGGCTCTGATGGTACTCCTGCTGTGTAAATACTGCTGCAGTGATTAATTGAGAAACACGACACATGTCGTGCCTCTGTCATGTCATCAATCAAAAGCGGCTTGCGAGGCGCTGATGACAGACAAATGCTAACAAGATGAATGAGCATATCTCCTTTTGGCCTTTATCTCAAACACTGGTGCTCCTGCATGCAGATGGAAACTTGTTACCTTCACTACATGGAATAGAGACCATAATCAGTTGTAAGTGTTTGGTCCCCCTGGTAAAATGACATGATTTGAAAATTAGTACACATCCTCTTCAGAGCAAGTTACTGTTCATTTGCATAATGCAACATACAATTTCATTTTTACAAATCCTGGGACATGAATGTGATGATTTGCAAATCATGCAAACCCATAATTAACTGAAAATTAATGAACACTATATACAATGAACAAAACTACATACCAAATGTTGAAACTGAGAAATTGTTTTGTGTTTTAACACATTTTGTATTTTAACACAAACCTTTTTAATTTTAACATTTCTAATAAGATTGAATAAGGATCTCTTCTCAACTAATATAATTAACTAGCAACAAGTCAGTAACATTACTGGGTGTAAAAGAGCATCCCAGAAAGTCTCTCAGAAGTAAAAATGGGTAGGGGATCCCTCTTCTCTCAAAGACTGTGAGGGCATTTTAGGAAGATTGTTCCTCATTGTTAAATTGGACAAAATGTGGGTATTTCATCATCTATGGAAAAAGGGGCAGTGGTGGTGTAACAATTATGGAGCTGCCCCTATGACCGGACCATTGGCGGTTCAAGTACCACTAAGATACCCTGAGAAAAGTACATCCCCAAGCACTGCTCCCAGGCTCAGTTCAAAAGCCAGAATCCATGATCCATGGTATGGGGGCGCATTAGGAGCTGTGGCATGGGTAACTTGCACATCTGGGGATGATATGTTTAGTTTTTGAGCAACAAATGCCTTTTCAGGGAAGACAATGCCAAATCACATTCTGCAATTATTACAACAGAATAGCTCAGTCGTAGAAGAGTTCATCTGTAGTCTTTAGTCCAGATATGTCATCCACATATTCAGTGCAACATGAAACAAAAAATATGACAAAGGAAACCCTGATCTGTCAAGCAGCTAAAATCTTGATCAATAACTCTAATTCCTCTAATAATCAATGATTCTATTTGAATTTTTCTATTCAATCTTTCTGTAGGTTGTGTAGAATATTTTCCATTTTGATCAGAAATTTTCTTCAGAGAAAACTGAATAAGTGAGGAAGTGGTTTCGAGAAACAGTTGCAGAAATAGTGTTCTTGTTACAAAACAGGAAGAACAGATTTATTTTTAACACCTTCCTCGGAAAAGGAGTTGTACAACATGAATGTGAGAGGTGAAGAGCAATGGGAAAACACTTCAAAACGCTAAGAAGCACAGACATACTGATCCTGAAGTTGCATTTACAGAGAGCAAAGAGCTTCATGGAACTGTGGGTAAAAAAAAGCTCGTGATTATTGATAGCAAGTGTAGACTTTCTAGACAAAAAAAGTTAGAAGTAGATAACTTCACCAACTTCACTTGTGCAGCTTGCTGTGTAGACAGCTGCCTGAGGAGCCAGTGGACTCTTCCAGCTGTCTGAAGTCTGTCCCTTCACTAAGCACGCGTCTACTGGTCTTTTATTTCAGATCCTGACAGGCCACTGAAGTGAAACCTATTTGCACCAAGAAAATCTCTCTTTCGGGCTTCAGGCCGAACTGCTGTGTCATCCGAAAGCCTGTCCAGGTCATTAAGCACATTCATTCATTCACATCACTATGTTTACTGCTGGTCTAATAAAATACAATCATGTAAATGGCAAGGTTTGGTTGCTGATAAATCCTCATTAGCTTAGCAAGATTAAAACATGTGGTCCAAGCTGATACTGGCAGTACCAATTTGAGAAATGCTTAGATCTCTCCAGTGACTCTCACTTAGAGATCTTGCAACATTTTATGTAACTTCCTGTAATATCACACATGTGATGACAGCTGTATGACACCAAAATAAGCAGGTAGCACAAGCTGTAATCATCTGAGTCTATTTTTGTGTAGAGCTATGAAAAGGAAAGCTTGAAGTATTGCATTTTTCAATAATTAAATTACTATTGAAGCTACACTGTTAGAAATAAGAGTGCCAGAACAGTTTTCAATCCTGTCGAAACATTTTTGATTCTGTAAAGAACATTTTTCTTCTCATTTACAAATATGATTCTTTATTAAATTAAAATGGTTATTTGATAGCATCAATCAGTGTATTTTCACAAACATAAAAATGATAGCATTATCTGTAATATTGAAGGTGGGAATCTCTTATGTAAATTTAGGTGTTTTAATGTGTCATGGCATAGTGAAGTCAAACTGCATCAAAAGTCATTAAACTACTGATTTCTGCATTTAAATAGTAACTAGCTACAAGAGAAATGATCTTTTGCATTGCTTGTTTTTTCTGATAAAAGGAAAAAAGGAAAAATAGCAGTACTACACTGGCTGTCTGCCTTGCATGTTCTTGCATGGGCTGTAGCCATTGCACTGAATGCACTGCATGATAGATGTCACACAACATTTCTTCCACTTCACAACTCAACTCAAGTACAGTGGAAGGGATTTGCACTTTGAACACACTAAAACACCTCCTTATTGGTATATATATGTATATATATACAGAAGCATAATTATAATCATGTTACCTCACCTTTCTTTTCCGTAACATTTTCAATTTGTTTTGGAACTGAGGATACTAATTGCAGTAGTTTTGCAATTGCGAAATATGTTCATTCTTGCCTAATATAAGACTTGAACTGTTCAACAGTCTGTGGTCACAATTATCTAATTTAACTTACTGTACATTTTCTGTAGAAGATAGATCTGGACTGGCAAAAGGCCAATCAAGCACATGCTCTCTGTATCTATTTAGCCATGCTGTTGTAGAATGTGGTCTGACATTGTTCTTGGGCAAACAGCATAGACATTCCCAAAAGAGATGTTGCCTTAATGGATACATAAGTCTTTCTAAAATCCTAATATACACCTCAGGGTCAATGGTACATTCACATAATAGCAACTTACATATGCCATAAGCACAGATGCTGGCACAGAGAACTCAATGCCTGTTTTTTCTTAAAGCAAGTTGAAATGTAGACTCATTTGAGATTATCCTGGGCCCAGAGAACTTGTAAGCGTTTCTGTGTAGAGTTGATGTATGGCTTCCTCCTTATATAATGCAGTTTCAAGCTTCATTTCTTGATGCTATGACAGACTGTGTTAAGTGACAATCTTTTTTAAAAAATACTCCTCAACCCAGGGGTCTATATTTGTCACAGAAGCATGACAGTTTCTTAGGCAGTGCGGTCTAAAGGCCCAAAAATCACATGCATTCAACAGTGGTTTTCGACCTTTCCCTTTGCGCAAGGAGATGTCTCTAAAATCTCAGAATATTTTCACAATATTATGTATTGTAGATGTTAAAAGACATAAATACTCTGCAATGTTCCATTGAGAAATGTTTCTTCTAGCTGACTCACGATTCATGATGGTAAACATGCTTCTGTCTCAGCTTTTGTTGAGTGTGTTACAGCCATCACAATCTAAATCTGTGTATATTTTCAAAATACGTACAATTACAATGTAAATTAACAGATTTTTGTTTTTATTGCATTTTGGGAAAAACTTTTCTGGAATGGTTTTCAAAACCATTTTTTTAACTAAAGGTTCACAAACACTGGGCTATAGGAAACTGTGTTCCAGGTCACAACAATTGACCAGTGTGGATGGGAGTTAGTAGCCTAACTTCTGAACAGGACTATTATTATTATTATTAATTATTATTATTATTATTATTATTCTAATTATGAATGTCATTAGTATTATATTCTATGACTTAATCTTATCATTAGACTTGCTAAATATTTTTTTTTATAAAGGCCTATATCAAGCCTCTACATTTTTGAACTTACAACTGATAGCTAACATAAGTAAAGCATAACGCATTATTTAATAAAAAATATAATGACAGCTACATAAACATGGATTAATTGCTACTGTGGGTGCTAATGAGATTAGATGAGGTTGGACAAGATTGGAGTTGTACCTGTTGGAGGTTGTGGACTGGTTAAAAATTTGTTTTTAAAAAGGCTGTAATTTGTGATAGTTTTAATGGCACCCAAACCGATGAGTTTCTAATTTTTGGTTTGGAAATGATCAGAAAATCGTTATTAACATTCACAGGTGCATGAGATGGAGAATCTTGTGGGAGAAGGCTTGCATCTGTTCACAGCAAAAGCACTTCCCATCTGTCTTGCGTAACTGGTTATGCACTGAGAAGACCTGTTCTAGAAATGAATGAAGCTGAAAAAAGACAAGCTCCTGTGAGCTCAATGTAACAGCTTGTAGTGCCACTTTTATGCGTGCACACATAACTCAATTTGTTGAAAGTTCTAAATAAACAGTTTCAACAAACTCTTGTGTTGCAGACTAAATGAGATTTCCAACATCATAAAGACACTTGCCCCTCCCTCTCTGCTGCAAAATAAAGCAACGAATGTTTCCTAATAAAATCAGACTGCTGCTGTTGAGACTGTCACACCCTGATGGAATCTATTTCTCCAAGAGTGCATTTGGATTGCCTTCCCTAGTCAATTACAGCCTTTCGGAGTGGTTGAGGCATACGACTGAAAGGCTTCGTGCATTCTTAATGCTGGAGTGTTGGAGAGCGAGAGCAAAAGACATACATTTCCTCAGGGCTATGGGGTTGAAATTAGCCCGGCTGTTCACAGCAACAGAGCAAGCAAGTACAAGTATATTCCACCAGGGACTTCAGAGGCCTGTAAGCTTGCCCTGCTAACTTGTTCAGGCCTCTGAGACATGTAGGAAACTGTTTTGTGTCCTATAGCAAGTGTATTACAGCCTCACTATGAAAATATTCCTGTAATGACTTTCAACGGTTGCCCAAATAGCTTGAAATATAAGGATAACAAATAACAAAGTGTATTAAACACAGATATCATAAGAACAAGTAAACAAGTAAAACAACAGAAGAATTAGCTCATCATTAAGAGTTAAAAAATTTTTTAACATTTAAAAGTGTCATTAAACATGCTCATAAGTAGTATTTAATTGCTCCTTGTTGCATGTTGATTTCAAATACTTTTACGAAAAGATGACAAATAGTTTTATAAATGATTGTGTTAGTCATCAATTAATATTGCTTGTTACATCTGGACTACTGAACAATTTGTTTAGCTTGTTAAGAGTAGTGAGTAAACTGTGAACTGGAACTCTTCCTAAAGTTAGCTTGATTAGCCTCAAGTTGTCTTGCTAGATAGGCTACAGAAATTGACAGTTAGCTACATTCCAAGACCACAAAAGGTGAAAATGCCTTACAAAAAACCCTTTTTACTCCCTAAACAATGTGGAACAAGAAAACAAGTTGAAGAGCCTTTTAGAGATTTAATGAACATTTACATAATGAAAATGTGACAGCTAGTCTTAATATCTGTGCAATGAAGGAAGATGAAAAGTCAAATAAAACATATCATATAACACAATCAATAGCTCACACACAACAGCATTGCATTTGAAAACCTTTTCCCAACTCTGAAATTAGGCAATGAAATGAGCTGTTTTTAGCTTCTAGTCACATTTAAATGTTTAAATGTTGATGTGTACCATTGTCTAAGGAGCACTACATTTTTACTTACAACATGACCAAAACAGGGTAAATATGAAGTCACTACTATAAAGCTGTGTAAAACAGCATTATCTTCTGTGAATGCCTATTACAAGCAGTTATAGGCTCCAAACATCTGTCAAGCTCCAAATGTCCATGTACAGTTGTAATACCATCACTGTTAGGTTGACAGTAGCTAATACAGCCATGTTTACATTATGAGAAAATCCTTTACACTTTAAAAAGGTTCTTCGCATTCACACATCTTATTTACCAAAGTAGTTCTCTAAATAACTATCCATTAAAAGGTTCTTTAAGCTTCTTTCATGGCATCATACAAAGAACCATTTGTGGCATCTTTATTTTTAGCAGTTAAGGCACCTAAATCAAATACATCTTTGGGCCTTTTGTCATTCCAAGTGCACTGTGAAAGATTGGAACTTGCTTCAAAAACACTACAACTGAATACATTTTTTTTTATGTATTTTAAATGTAAAAAAATGTTTTAACTCTTAATGATGAGCTAATTCTTCTGTTGTTTTTGTTGTTTACTTGTTCTTATGATATCTGTGTTTAATTTACACTTTGTTATTTGTTATCCTTATATTTGTTATTTCCAGCTTCTCTGCAACCCGGTAACAGAAGAAGCGATTTAGAAAATTGATGGATGGAATTTCTTTTTTTCCCATCTTTAAGTCAAGTCAAGTCAAGTCAATTTTATTTCTATAGCACTTTTTACAACTGACGTTGTCACAAAACAGCTTTACAGAATCCGGGTCCAAGCCCCTAAAGAACAAGTCAAAGTTTTTTTATGGAAGGGTGACAATAACTTTTGATCAGTTCGATGAAGCATAGGGCTGTCCATATGGGCTATCCTCAGTAGAAGCAAGTGGGTTCTAGCTGTAAAATTTCCAGTCTCCATTTTCATAATTTCCAAAAGCCAATCAGTTCAACCATCAACAAACCTGAGTGAACACATAGAGTGGGGCTGACAGCATTTAAACATCCCAGTTTACCAGAATACTTTATGCCTGAGAACCCTCCAGATCTACCCCTTGGATTTGGACTTAAATATTGAGACTGAGTCCCAAACATTATTTGTAAGATTTTTACATTCCAAAAAGCTCTGCCCCCTCCTGTGACCTTTGCAACACTAGGTACTACTAGGTTCTAGTAAGAACACTTGCTGCTGCATTCTGGGCTAACTGGAGCTTTTCTATGCACCTACTAGAACATCCAGACAGTAAAGCTTTTTTCCTCCCGTCTTTTTATCCTCCCCTTCCCTGCAAGTGTTTTTTGCGCTTCTAGGCTGTCATTGTAAATAAAAATTTGTTCTTAATGCTTTGTCTGGTAAAATAAAGGTTAAATAAATAAATAAAAACAGCTTACCTAATCACTAAGCCATGTAGAATGAATTGTACCATGCAGAGGGGTGCCATAAGGTGAGAAGTGAGGATAATTCCAAGAGCCCAGCACTGACAGAGGGCCTTCAGGGAACACTATCTAAAAAGATTATGTAATATTGGGGTGTCCAATGTTATATTCTTTCATGGGCCAAAGATTTTTCTACACATACCAGTCTATATATCTCGGTTAACTGATTACTTAGGATTAACACATATGGGCATAATGGAGGCAAATCACCATACTTATCATGGTTCCACTTTACAATATGTCTAATCTAAAGGTTTATGAATGATTTATAATAAGCTTATTAATGGTTATTAATGCTTTAAAAGCATTAATAAGCTCTTTGTATGCAATGGTTGCCTAGTGGTTAGAACCTTGCCCTTGAGAACAGAAGGTTGCAGGTTCAAGTCCCAACCCGGGTACCACTGAGGTACTGTTGAACAGGGTACCACTACACTGCTACACTGCTCCTTGGGTTCTTCTCATAGCTGCCCACTACTTGATAGGTGAAATGCAGAGGTCACATTCTGTTGTATTGCACTTGTGTGTGATTGAGTTTGTTTACAATGACAAATAAGTCATTTTTACTTTTTAGGTAGTAGTCTTATTGTAAACAATTTCTTAATATCTAAGTGAACTTTATAGAGTGAATTCAACTCATAATTAAAACCTGTTTTATTTCATATAATTTTGTACATGTTGCCATGAACCTCTAAGACTCATTCACAGACGTCCAGCATCCACCTCTACAATATGAGACCTTCTCCACGTTCAGCATGCTTTCTGAAACTCAGATCTCCAAGCTGCTTCTATCAAGCCATCCAACCACCTGCCCCCTTGACCCCATTCCTTCCCACCTTCTCCAGGCGATCTCACCTACAATCATCCCATCACTGAC
>JBBPDA010043222.1:0-14275 GCA_037974385.1 Arnoldichthys spilopterus
GCAGAGGTTGCATTTCGTTGTGGTGCTTGAGTGTGTTCACAATGACAAATAGTCACTTTCACTTTCACTTTCAGTAGTCACACAGGGTGCATTTCCAACAGAATTGGGTGGGGGTGCGTATTATCATAGCTGGAGACTCTGCCTTGGCCAGAAAAAAATGCTGATGCGTTTTGGTACCATGCATACCTGCTAACATGGAGGTGGGGTAACTACTAGCAGGAACCAACCAGCAAAAACCTTCATCTTTCCTTAGTGACTCTCTGAAATTGTCTCTTTCTGTAAGTTTGTCGCCCTCCAGTGTTGCTCCAGCGTGTTTGGTAATGAGTATGAGTTTAAACATCTTGCATATTCCTCAAATAACTTTATCAGTTACAGCCCAAAACTTTGGAACACACAACCTGTAGATATCAGGGAAGACAGGGCAGTCGTGGTGTAATGGTTAGGGTGTTGCCCCTGTGACCTAAAGGTCGCCCAGACCGGTAGGAGTTACAAGGTACTGTCTCTAAGCAGTGCTCTGCTTATGTCAGCTGCCTACTGGTCCTAAACGGATGCAGAGGTGGCATGTCCTTATGGTGCTGTGGTGTGTTCACAATGACAAATAACTGCTTACTCTTTAGTTTAGTCTTTAACTAGCCAGTTTTATTCATTTATTTGTTGCATATGATTTTTTTCTTTATTACTTATTTATATTATTTTAGGCTTATGCCATTTATGTACGTTGGCGTAACAGTTTTAGACTCCAGCACCGTCTAAATGAAAGAACGAATGAATAATAATAAAGTCAATTCTGTCATTATTTCAGGCTGGGCTATGGCTAATCCACAGAGCACTACAAGTCTTACTGAACAAGGCACTGGAGCCAATCAGACCACCTCCAAACCAACTACAAGAGGTACATGCAGCCATGCTGCAGCCAACATTACAGCCTTATGTTTAGTTATTAATGTGAAGACTTATCTAGAAGAATCCTTATTCAGTAACTACTATAAATTATTTAGAAATTACTATTGAACTAATACATAGTTATGTAATAATATATGCTACTGACATACAGCGATCAGCCATAACATTAACACCATCTAATGCTGAGTAGGTCCCTCATGCTGCTGAAACTGTGGACGTTCTGACTGTGGTGCACTGTGTTCTGACCCCTTTCTATCTAAGTGTCAGCATTCACTTTTTAAACCACAGCAGCTCAGCATCAGTGAGCCTTGGGTTCCCATGACATGGTCACTGATACTTCACTTTTGGTAGCTGCACACCTGGAACACTCCTCAAGACCTGCCGTTATGGAGATGCTCTGACTCAGATCCTGATGTTTCCACATTTCTCCTGCTTCCAGCACATCAACTTCAAGAACTGACTGTCTGCCTAATATACCCCACCCCCTGCAAGTGCCACTGTAATGAAATAACTAGATAGTAAGTGGTGTTAATGTTATGGCTGATCAGTGTGTCATTTCAGTTGAAGTAAATAATATTTGTAATATTCTGTTGCATAATGTACACTGTGTTGTCGTTTGCCCTGAAGATGTAACTGTGTGTCATAATAATGTACAGACACCCCTGAAACCAAGAAGGATCTCTCTGCATGGTTCAACCTGTTTGCCGATTTGGATCCTCTGACCAACCCGGACGCGGTGGGGAGAACAGACAAGGAGCACGAGCTGCTTACGGCATAGATCAAGATTCAAGTCCATCTCTACCTGCTAGAACCGCACAAAGGACAGATATACGACCTCTACAGATGCTTTTGTTGCATGAATATTTCCTTACACTGTAACAGATGTCCTTGAAACCGCACTGGTTGTTCAGATTCGTGAGCCAAAGGAAGTCGAGACCATTGCCTTTATTTTAAATCGTGTTGTTCCCTTCTTTACCGGTGCCAATGTTTACGTTATTTTGGAGCATTAATCCTTGGTAAACTACGGTGTACTCAGAGCTACTGTTGAGTTTCTTTGTTGTGAGACAGCAGTCTCCAAGAAAACCATACATCCTGGGACTTTTACGAAATCTCTTCATTTGTTTATTCTGCATATTTCAGCTGATGAGAAGAAAAAGTCATTCATAGTAGAGAAACTGAAGAATCTTTATAGTGGTGGTGATAGGAACCAGACACCATAATGTCTACAACATGGATAAAGCTGTTTTCTGAGTTTCTGAGCTCTGAAAACTCCTGTTTCTGAGGGTTTTCCCTATATGGTCAAAATATTTGGATGCACTCACTGGGTTCAGGTATTTAGTTTAGGACTATTTTCCCTGACAGCAGCCTGCATGTACCCCTCCACCTTGAACAGATCAAAGCCAAATGCAATCAATAACCCTTTAAAACTAGAAGTGAAAATGATAAGTATAAGCTAAAATACATTTTATGTAAAGCATAGCAAGACATAGGTACTCCCACATTAATAATATATTATATTGTGTATTAATATTTTAAAAAATAAAATATAAATAGGATAATTTTATTAATATTATTATAGTAATAATTATAATAAAATATATAACTTATATAATAGAATTTATAACACCAATAATTAACATAAATTGTTATACCTACAAAAGCTTTGTGGAAATAATATTTTAAAATTGTTTACATGCTTATTTAAGTTTTGTTGCCAGCACAGGCATTCAGCCACCAAACCTGTACCCATGAAATATAAACAGCTTGCTGCAATGCATTGTTTAGAGGAAGTTCCTACTACCACCACTATGTTTCTCTAGTGACTTTTCACATCGAGCCACTCAGAATGACTTTTACATGTCATCAGTTGAACTGTGCAGAAAATCTGGAAAATCACTGGAATTTCCCTTTAAAAAAGTAACAAGAGTAAAGTGTGACGGAGGCCACATCCTCACACACCTCATTTAGTAGCATCACTTGATCACCTGCTAGTGGTTAAAGTGGTTGTGTGTAAAAGTTTCTTTAAATGTGGTGTAGCGTAGATGTAAAAACTATTTTCAGATGCTTTATTTGAGATCTTGCGTTATCGATTTAAACCAATGCTGCAAATGTAAGCCTTAAATCTGAAACACTTTAGGCTGAATCTTGAGCTAAAACTCCAGCTAAAGGCCTAAATTAGGAACTCTTGCCTTAACCGGCATCAAACAGGATGCTTAACGTTCAGTGAACTGGCTTATCGATGGTCGTGGGGTCCTGTTCTCACAAGAGCTAAAATTCATATACAAGTATAAAGTGAGTGAGTGATTGATTATGTCATTGTGAACACACCACAGCACAGCACACAGTGCACCACAACCCAGCCGTGTAGGAGCAGAGGGCAGCTGACTTAGGCAGCGCCCAGAGAGCAGTATTTTGGGACGGTTACCTTGCTTACAGGAACCTCAGTGGCACTTGTACCGGTCTGGGATTTGAACCAACAACCTCCAGGTCAAAGGAACAACTCCCTAACTGTTACACCGCCACTGCCCCTTTTCTGTTTATCTGTCTTTACTGATGCTGATATACTGAATCTTAGCTGATATTTTTTGTGCATATGACATAAAGCACTGGGTGTTGTCCCAATTCTCCCGAAGATACAAGCTTCTCTATAAAACATCATTATGATTGATGTAGTACTCTCTCAGTGCATAAAAAGGCAAAATTATACGTATACATATATTTTAACAAAATTATACTTGCTGTAACCATAAATACCAAGTACAAAATGCTGCTGTCAGGTTGTAAATGAGTTATTTCCTTATGACTGATAACCTTATATAAAGCAGGACAAAAGATTCTATTTAACGAAAAAAAAAACTCTTAGTTTAATAAACTAGCACCATTTATACACTTCAGCTTCAAGGGAAAAACAAGCTATTTTGTCTTGTACTATTGCTTTTTTGTATCATCCAGAAAATACTAAACCACTCCATAAATAAATGTGTATAATATATAAAAAGCATGAATTATATACATAATAAAAGCTTTAACGTTTGCAGTTGAAATTTTGAATTAGATCTCCCATCATGACCTTCAGATTTTAAGAAGACAAACGTGAACATGACTGTCATTGTGAACACACCCCATCACACACCGGGCACCACAACGTCTGTATTTAACCCATCCACATGTGGAGCAGCGGGCGGCTATCAACAGCACCCAGGAAGCAGTGTAGCAGGACGGTACCTCTCTCAAGGGTTCCTCAGTGGTAACTGGGCTGGGACTTGAACCTGCGACCCTCCGGTCAAAAGGACAGGTCCCTAACTACCAGGACACAAGGACAGAAGTGTGCACATTCAAATTCTGTTCTGCTAATTGGAAATTGAAACTTCAATGCTAGATTTGGAGTTCCAATACCTGGTGACTTTGATCCATGAGCAGGAGAAAGCACAAGTGGCCACACTTTGGATAGGATGGCCCCTCCCACTCTGTTGATGGTAGCCAACATCAGGGCCAGCCCTGACAGTGTTGAAGCCTTGGGTAACCTTTTCAGCACGCCCCCAACCCCCCCCCAACCAAGCGGACCACTAACAATGACTGAAAGTTTTATTAATGAATAATAAATAATATTTCTGCTAAAATAACACGACTGCCTTGAAAGCACTTCTCTTTCCTGCTGAACGAGTGTTTCCCCACCCATATTCTGACAAATCCTACCTTCTACACTAGGATTGGTTAGCACTGTTCCTCTAACTGTGCTTGAATTGGGTAGTAGTTCATATTTACAAGCAGCTCACCAATCGGCTTTCGGCACGCTGCTTCAGTGTCTGAACATTAGCTAATCCTGGCGCTGGGGGTGGGCCTTATCTGAATATAGGTGAGGAAACAGAGCACTCCCAAACACTTATAAAAACTTTAATCCATTTTCGGAGAACCCCTCCCCCAAGCATTTTACACCCTAGGCAACTGCCTATGTCGCCTCTGCCACGGGCCACCACTGGAGGCGGGAATTCTCTGCCAAGCACATTACCTCATGATGTTACGCTAGTGGCAGTTCGAAAAGAGGTAGTGTAGATGAAGATGTGACTGTTAGGAAGAGACTGGGATGTGTAAGGCAACGTCAGGCTTCACTTAAAACTTCTGTAACCTCATAAAAAATGTAGCAAATACATAAAAAGTATTAACTCAATGAATTATTTATTATAAAAACAATAATCGTGCACCAGCAACTTGGTAAAAAAAACAAAAAAAACCAAACTTAAATATTAACAAGAAGTAAAGTTAGTTTGCGCATGGATTGGCCCATGGTTACCGATACCCGATCCAGCTATTTGAGCCAGTATCACAACGATATCCGTTACTGGTGTTGGATCGGTGCATCCCAATCCAAAACACAGAGTTTCTTTCAGACGCCTGGTTCCGATCATCACTACTGTGAACCACAATCAGACTATGCAAATTTATTAAGAACGGTAGCATTTCAAACCATCCTCGATGACTTTATTAAATTAGCTAAATATCTCCTTTAAGCAAATTACGATTGCCATGTAGGGACTGCGGGCGGATATAACAATCCATGTAGCCAGCGGTGCATGAACCCAGCCTATAGAACTATGCTGCCTTAAGACCCTTCAGAAAATCCGTCAGTCCATGCACTGGCCTGCTGATGGTGGTACTGTGTCTGTCTCTGGTTTGGTTAGCAGTGGAGTGTCCTGTGTGGGCTCCAGCAGTGTGGCAAGGGGCTCTCTTGCCCTCTAGCCTGTTTAAACTGACCCATGGGCTGACCACTCTGGGAGCCAGGCCCAGAGGGAAAGAAAGAGGAGTCCAGCTGCCTGACAGGACAAAAGGGTCCTGAGCCGGTCGGGACAAAGCTCACTTTGTTTCTGTCAGGGCAGGAGAAGACGGGGAAGCCTTTTGACCTACAAGGGCTGGAGAGAGAAACAGTAGTGAGATAATGAAAGTCACAGTAAAGTTACAAGTGACCGACTGCAAATAGCTGCTTTATTCAAACCGCCTGCCTTTTAGCTTTACCTACTGTACAGTTACACACTGTAGCACATATCAGCCATAACAATAACACCACTGACAGGTAAAGTGAACAACACTGACTAGTTATTTCATTACAACGGCACCAGTCCTGGGGGTGGGATATATTAGGTAGCAAGTGAACAGTCTGTTCTTGACGATAATGTGCTGGAAGCAGGGGAGTCAGAGCATCTCCAAAATGGCAGGTTTTGTGGAGTGATCCAAGGAAGGATGAATCAGCAACATGGTCATAAGTACCCAAGGCTCACTGATGCATTTGGGGAGTGAAGGCGAGCCTGTCAGGTCTGATTAATATTATGGCTGATCAGTGTATATCGTGTTAGCAATATTTTAGAGCTTTATTAGTGCTCAGTTGACCACAGAACCGCTCTTGGCTGATTATTTTTGGCTGGTGAAACAGCACTTGCCAGATACATTCGTACCAGAATCACGCAAACGTCAGTCTGAGAGCCCAAAAAATATCCAGTCAATAGCGGTTCTATGGTCAAAAACTGAGGGTTGTAGAGGTGGGTGATCAACTACAGTAACTGCACATGTATGTAAATAGTGTTATTAGTTGATAAGAAGGTGTTGGTGTTTCTATTCAACAGAGCTGCTCAGTCAGGAATACTGAAGATAGGTTGACTCACAAAGTTTCCTCAAACACCTTGATCTTCTCACAGCCCTCGGGAGGAATCCGTTTGAAAATGAAGCTGTTGTTGGGTTTTGGGGAGCTGGCCAGCAGGGGCAGAGGTGAGCTGCTCTCATGTACTGAAAACAAAGCAGACGTGAAGCAGGAGTGAGCAACTAGGTACAGCAAAATACACAACCTTCATCCATCCAAACCGCTTCTTCCATTTCGGGTCGAGGGGAAGCTGGAGCCAATTACAACTACAACTACAGGCCCAAGGCAGGGTCCCCTCAGGACAGGAGGCCAACCCATTACAGGATTATCTGCTCTGCCCCATTAAGCATTACGCTAGCCAGAGTGGGCATCTGTTAGCTGATGTGGCAGTCAGAGTTCTCCTCCAAGCATGTCCAATGATATTAGATTAGTGGCAGTTGGAGAAGATGCAGCGGTGCTTCATATGCCACAGAGAAAGCATGTGCTAGCTATCACCCTCCCAGTGCTGGTGGTATTGTGCTATAGTGAGAGTCCTAGCTAGAAACTGAAACTGAAGACGACTAAATTGGGTTAAAAAATTGACACCGTGACAAACTGACACCATTTTTCCTCTCACCCGAAATGTGGCCGATCAGCCACGTTGCATTCAGTGCTATAAGTTTGCTTCTTTAGTGCTACACTGGAGCTACGAAGCTAAAGTAGTTAGCCTTATATTCACACTGTACAAACTAATCGTCCCAAACTTGCTTTGTCATTGTTCAAATCGACTTAAAATGACTTTACAACATGACAGTTTGAGGCATGTGCTTTTGGCATGCAGCTCACCAGATGCCATTACTGGTTAGCTACGTTAGCCTAATAACTCCATACATGCCTTGGGTGATCAATTACATCTGGCATAAAAGGAAAAATGGTGTAAGTTTGATTTTCATCAGAAACTATTACTCTTCAGGGTTAGAAATGAATGCTCTACCATAGTCATGACCTTCACCAAAGTCAGGCCTGCTGGTGAAGGGATCCAGGGGGTTAGGGACATCAGCAGCAGGCGGGAAAAGATGTGGGCTGTGATGGCCGTTGGAAAAAGGCTGTGTGTCCATGCTCCTTGTGTGGTGTTCACTGCTCTGATGAGGAGGGACTGGAGCGCAACGTCCGTCCTGCAGCTCCTACAGCGTGAAGAGTGACGAGAAGTGTTCTTGAACATGTTCTGCAAATAACATTTTGGAGACACCTTCCCCCAGTTAAAAATGTATATGAGTAATGTCTGAGTGTCATGCTCCTGTTTAATTCCCTATATGGACAGTCCTAACTTTCACTCACTTGACCTGTACACTAGGAACTGCTGCCCCTCTTGTACCTTTGACCAAATCATCCATCACTGGGACCTCCTACTTATCTGTCCCAGACTAGTTCGACCATCTCCATGCTGTTCATACGCTTAATATGCACATGGTTCAATATGTTGCTTCAAGCTATAGACTTTTAGCTGATGCCGCCTCTATAATCTGTAATCTAATAATATATCATTGCTATTCAACGACCAGAGGAGGACGGGTTCCCCTTCTGAGTCTCGGTTCCTCCCAAGGTTTCTTTCTCCAGCTTGGAAAGATTTTCCTTGCCTCTTTTTCCCTTGGCTTGCTCAATAGGACTTGTATTCTGTAAAGCTGCTTTGTGAGAACGTCAGCTGTAAGCTATATAAATAATGTTGACTTGACTTAAATTCATTAAAAGCTTCTGTACTGACCACTCAGCTTCCTTGCTATGAAGAACATGATTTTACAGGTAAACTTTTACTAAAAGCACATTTGGCCCTATTCACACCTGGCATTAAAATCCAATCACAAGTGGGCAGCTCTAAATTAAGGAGTGCGTACCCCCGAGATGCATTGAGGGTGCATTGAGGGAGTTCTAAACACGCAGATGACATTCAGAGGGGGTTTGGGCCACATCCTTTTAGCAGTGTGTATGTGAATGTTGTCCTGTGCCACGTTGAAGGACTGCTGATGTCCTCTGCATAAGCATAAGCATGTACTCAAGTCTTTCCTGTTTCTAGTAGGTCTAACCGCAGGTGCACAGTACTACTCAACACAGATCAAACAGAGAGAAGGGTGAAAATGTGTCACTGTGAACACATCCAATCACAAAGTAACGTGACCTCTACATTTAACCCATCCACACGTAGAGCAGTGGGCAGCTATCAACAGCACCTGAGGAGCAGTGTAGCAGGACGGTACCTTGCTCAAGATTACCTCAGTGGTACCCGAGCTGGGACTTGAACCTGCAACCCTCCGATCACAGGGCTAAGTCCCTAACCACTAGGCTACTTCTGTGGGGCATCTGTTTGCACCTCCTCCTCAAGATCAAAAAGAAATACGGCTAGTGTTGGGGGTCATTTATTCGATCTTTTCTTGCAGTATTTCTACCTGTTAACACGCCTCATCCTCAAACTAATCCACAATGTAATCTCAGGGGGTGTGTGGTGTACTGAAGTGAGTGTGTTATGTAGTTAAGTGGGAGTGTGGTGTAGTCTGTGAAACTGCAGACAGACCCTTCTCTATTGTTTTTTTACATCTCTTGTTCTTCTTTTACCTTTTCGCCAGACGGACGTGTGTATTTGCATATTAGAGAAGGTCGATCTGACGGTCACTCCAGACGCGTTTGTAGACGTATTGTGATGCGTGGTGTGTACTGGTGGAGCTGTCCACTTGTGACCATGCCAGAATTAGCCCTGACAATGTTGTAGCCCTAGGCAAGCTTTCCAGAAGCACGCTCGGCCCATATACACACACATCCGCCCACCCCCTACCAAGCGGACCACGAACACCCACCGACACACCCACCATAGAGGACACCACACCGGTTCATTTTAATGTTGGAACTTTTGAACAAGTTCAGAGTTTTTTCAGTAAATAAGAAATAAATGGTAAAAACATTTCTGCTAAAAGAGACAAATTATTCAGACAAATCCCGCCTCCTAGGCTAGGATTCATTAGCACGGTCCCTCTAACTGCGCTTGGATTGGGTAGTAGGTCATATTGACAAGCAGCTCACCAATCAGCTTTTGGCCAATCCTAGCGCGTAGGACAAGCCTTATGTGAATGTAGGTGGGGAAACACAGAGTTGAGTGCATTTTCAACATAAAACATTTTTTTTTACCAATTTTTTGCGCCATCCCCAAGTCAATCACCTATGCCACAGGCCGCCCCTGGATAATGCCTTGTGTGGACAGGGCCATACTGAACCTTTGGGCTTAAAGGTGGTGTAACCTCTGAATGGTTTGGGTGCTGATGAGTGCTGATATCAAGTCACAAGGATAAAATGTGTGGCATTCAGTGGTAATTCCTAGGAAGAGTTTTTTCAATTGTTTCTCATAGATTTCTAAAGATAAATGGCAAGATCAGCACAGCTTTCAGTTTCACCTCATCAAAGTGTGTGTTGTCTTTATTGCACTGCTGCTTCTCAGTTCTTTGAGTGAATGAGATATGTTTAATCTGTGAATCTAGTCATTCTGGGCTAACAAGCTAGTTCTAGCATGTCAGACTGGACCACTGTTGAAAATATTCAGCTCATTTGGTGGCCTGGTACACTGCCTGTTATCTCTCGGTTGGTGACGACGATAAGTGCGTATTTAGTAGCAGCTATTATCCAGAGCGAATCACGCTACAGATGTAGGCCAGCATAGCGTTTGTAGTCTTGCCCTAGGGCCATTACCCACTATGCTAAATCAACTAGATAAGATTAAGTTTTATGATACTCAAATCAGCCATAACATTAAAACCACCTGCCCAATATTGAGTAGGTCCCTCATTCTGCTGAAACAGCTCTGACTGTGGCGCACTGTGTGTTCTGGCCCCTTACAATCAGAGTCAGCTTCACTTGTTAAACCACAGTAGCTCTTTTTGGGTGCCCATGACCCTGTCAGCGATTGACCAGTTGTCCTTCTTGGAATACCTTTGGTAGCTGCAGACCTAGAACATTCCACAAGGCTTCCTGTAATGGAGATGCTCTGTTTCAGTTGTCTAGCCACCACAATAAGGCCATTGTCAAATTGGCTCAGATCCTTATACTGGCCCATTTTTCATGCTTCCAGCACATCAATTTCAAGAACTGACTGTTCACTTGCTGTCTAATATATCCCACCCCCCTGACAGGTGCCATTGTAATGAAATAACTAATAACTGGAGTCAATATTATCCACTTCACCTGTCAATGGTCCTAATGTTATGGCTGATCGGTGTCGTTTGTGTTTGAATGAGCTTATGCTGAATCTAAGGCTATAATACTTGATGCTACAGTTAAATATTACATGCTCATGCAAAATAAAGCTAGGCAACACTGCGAAGGCTTTAATGGAAGAGTCTGAACGGGTTAATATGTCACTGCATCAGGGGGTGATATACAAAATCCAACTGCAAAATGCAAAACTTTTTCAAACAGAACAAAATGCACCTCCATGTTTCAACAGTGTACTGACATCATCTATCTCTATCTACAACCTCTCAGCCAAAGGCAGAATAGTTATTAAACATTTTGCAGGGCAGGATGTCCCCAGGTTGACAGGCAGTGTAGATTTCGTGCATGTTTGGATGTAAGAAGAAAGAAGAAAGTGTGTGTGTACCCTCTCTTGCTGCCCCAAGGTATCACCGACAAACACACTCTCCAGCTCACGGTTAATGCTGTCGGTGTAGCTGCTCACTCTACACACAGCTGGCTTTGAGACGGGCAAGGATGTAGGGGGAACTTTAGTCTGAAACACACACACACACACACACACACACACACATTACATTAACTGTAACCTTAGTGGTAAAAACACATTCTGTTTAAATGGAGTTTAAATGAAACTTTACTGTAAAACACATTAAAACACACACACACACACACAGGTATAACTACAGCCTCTGTGTTAAAAAAAACATTCTGTTAAAATGATTTTAAATAAAATTTCATAATTGAGCTCTACTGTAGTATCTTCACTTCTTCTTTTACTACAACAAAAACACAGTAAAACACACACACACAAACCTGGACTTGATTAATTAAGGAGGCTGATTCCTGCTCTTTGCTGAGGTGAATTCCCAGCACACTCTTCCGGAGCTGTACACGCAGTTTGGCAATCTGAAAAAAAAAACAAAACATTTTCGACACTTAGCGACAAAAATGCCAAAATAAAAGTGGTGTAAATGCACAATTACAAGAACACAAGTACAATATCATGACAAACAGCCACAATTTGTTGGCCTGAATGAACTAGAGTCTACACTTTTATTTTGGGGAAGGAATCATGTCTGAAATGTGCTATTTGTTGCAGGGAATCAATGAACAGGGTTTAGTGTGAATAAGCAGAATTTGCTAATACAGTTAGCACTGGATTCAACAATGAAAGGAAAACCAGATCAACGTGGGGGTCAACCAGGAGGATCATATCATGGAGCTGTTTATGTTAAAAAAGAGCACTTGAAAAAGAAAAATCATTGGCATCTGACAATGTGGATCTGCCTCTGAAGCCTGAGAAAAGAACACAGTCACTGGTGCCAATTCAAGGAAGAAAGGCATTAAAGGAAAGTTTGGATAAGATTATGGCTCTATAGGTTCTCAATCAAAGAGAAGAACCACTTAACATGTGAAACATTTCATTTTTAATGGCTTTTTGAGTTGTCCTGGTTCTATATGGTCAGTGGAGGCCTAGTGGTTAAGACACTGCCTTTCAGACCTGAAGGTCGTGGGTTCCAGTCCCGGCCCGGGCACTACTGAGGTACCCTTAAACAAGGTACTGTCCCACTACAATGCGCTGTTGATAGCTCCCCGCTGCTCCATGTGTTTTTTAAAAAATACAGAAATTTGGTAACCTACCTGGATAAGAAAAACATAACTTGTATGTAACTTATATTTCTGCAAATTTTGACTTAAAAAAATGAACATCCACATTAGTCAGATGTTTAGATATTACAAACAAATATTTGATATTTTGCATTTATTGTGCTCTAGAGGAGCAGAAACGTTGCTGTGCTAAAATGTTTTCATTTCTATCATTTTACCTCAATTATACACTGTATTGTGCAAATGAATATGTCATACACAAGTTAATATAAGTTTGATTTTTCTAATCCAGGCAGATCCAAATTTCTGCATTTTTAAAATGGTTTTTGTATCTGTATCATCAGCATCTGCAATTCTTATTCGTTTTTTGCATTTTTTAGTGCAAGTAATGTAAGCTATATGAATATGAATTAGCACAAAACTAAATATTTACAAACTTATGCTCTTTAGCAAATGCAATATTGACATATAGAACCAATAAAACTCAAAATCCCATCTGGATGCATAAATGGTTCATATAGTTAAGTGGTTCTTCTCTGTGATGAAGAACTTATACAGTGAAATTTGGAACACTCCTGCTCAAATGACGTTTTGTGGATTTACTGTGTAGAGATAAGTACATATCCTTCACAGGGAACAAACTTAAACATGACTTTTCCTGCAAATTTTAGAGCAAAATTTATATTGTTTTGTTCATTAATAAACCAAAATAATGTTCAACAACAAACAAAACGTGCCTTAACTTTAACGAAGGCCATATTTTATTTTTTATTCTTCTCCAGGACGTCAAAACCAGTGAATGAACAGCAGCAGTGCAATAAAATGTATGTAGGGTTTTCTGTTTACCACCAGAAGCGCCCGCATTCTTACATACAGCTGTGTGCTTCTTTAAATAATCTAAAATGGTCCTTTGTAGCACCAAAAAAGGGTTTCACCACTGTAACTAGCGACTTTCTAAGGATGTGGTCTATTTTTATACATGAAAAAAAAGTTCTACGAAAAGGGTTTATTGTTTAACCACTGACGCTGCACTGTGTTATGACCCATCAGCCATGTAAAGTGTAAATATCAGTGTGTGTGAGTGTGTGGGGGTAGGTACCTCTCCACGATGGTCGGCACTAGACCAGGATGCCGAGCGCTTGTGCATTTTTAGCCCTTCTAAGTCATCTGTCCAAACGCCAGGGGTCTACAGCACATACAGGAAGCACACACAGTTATTTATATACAAATATTTCCTATAGGTTTTATAAAGATTATATGTAGTAGTAGTAATAATAATAATAATAATAGCAATAATAATAATAAAAATAACAACAATAATAATAATAATAACACACACACACATATATATATATATAGTCCTCTCATTGAAATACCTACAGCTGTTACAAGTCAATTCTCTTTGCATTCTGAGGTGTTTTTAATCTATCTAGTTATCTACACAGTCCATGTGATCTTTAGCAAACAGGAGAACAATGACTTTCTCCTTGCAGCCCTGCCATGCACATCATTGTTGTTTAGTGTTTTGCTTATGGCAGACTCGTGAACATCAACGTTAGCTAATGTGAGAGAGGTCTGTAGTTGCTTAGAAGTTGGCCTGGGTTCCTTTGTGACCTTGTGGACTAATAAAAGCCTTGTTCTTGGAGTGATCTTTGTTGGTCATCCACACACACACACACACACACACACACACACACACACACATATATATAGTCCTCTCATTGAAATACCTACAGCTGTTACAATTTACTTTCCTTTTCTTTACAATGTGTTTGTATATGTATTTGCATTGTTATTTGTATATTGTGGCTACTGGTAAATACATTTCCCTCAGGATTAATAAAGTGGTTCCATGGTGTATGAGTGGTTCCATGAGTGGTTCCATGGTGTATGAGTGGTTCCATGAGTGGATCCATGGTGTATGAG
>JBBPDA010043233.1:0-14274 GCA_037974385.1 Arnoldichthys spilopterus
CCGGGCCGGGACTCGAACCTGAGACCTTCAGGTCTCAAAGGCAGTGTCCTAACCACTAGGCCACCACTGCCCACCAAAATGTTTACCTGTGATGTCTGAATTTTATACCAAGATTTAAAGTCAACTTAAAAAAAGCTCATGTCTATTGTCATAAGTGATTTTAATGAAAGATTTTTGGACAAGAATTCTGATATTCTAAAAGTTATTACTGTAACCACCCATATCTCCCTATTTATTGGTTTGACAAGCTTAAAGGAGACTGGCAATAAAATCCCCTTAAACCTAATGAATTAAGGTTAGAGCTTACATTTGTTTAAAATATTATGCTAGCAAGCAGGGCAATGTTGTTGTGGCTAATTGGCAGGATGGACACAACAGTAAATTTGCTGCCAAGCAAATCAAGAGCAAAAACTACATCTAAATCAAGAGAAAAACTAAATCTAATTTATCCTAACAGTGTGACTTTTCTTCAACCAGACATAACAAAAAAAAGATTAATTGAAATTAATAAACTTAAAAAAAAATTTACTTCTTTTTACTGTTACAAGAAAATTGCATGCTACAATGCGTTAAATTTGGTGGATTGGCACTTTTCTTAATGTTCTGTAAAACCTGTCTAAGATATTGGTGTGAATAAAGGCATAGATAGGGTAGAGCATAGGGTATTTTAAGAATTACCAACTATTAAATATGGTTGTCCACCCATTTCTGCTCTTCAATTTACTGTTTCTCTCTTGTAGCTGTGTACATCCTCATTAAGAGTCTCATTCCCCTAATGGAGAAAAGCCCTGACCCCAGGGTGGTGAGTATTTGTGTGATTGATTGGTTAATTCATTCAACCATTCATGGATGATTGTCTTGATTTGGCATCCTAATGAGAAAAGAAGTGTGAGGACTAAAAATACATACCTATGTCATAATAAACAGAGCCATTATGATCTATAAACCCATCTGTCAGATCCCACTGACAATGCTGTACAAAATCAGACCATAAGAAAAAAAGCCCGATAATGTTTAAAGAATTGTAAACAAATCAAGAAAGAAATAAAGAAGTCCAAAAGAGTATTAGATGTAATTAAACAAAAGCCTGTAGTTGACATTCATTATACTGCCCTCTTTATCTCTCAGATCACTGTGACATCAGGTGGGATGCTGGTGCAAAAACTGCGCACAGGAAACCTCCAGTCACAGAGAGGAAGATATGATGGAACCATGGTGTATGCCCAAAACAAGGTATACACAATACTCGTGATGTACATTTAAAATAGGGACAATGTATCAGCAAAGCATGAGGTGGCACTTTAAACCAAAGACCTGTTCACATTCAACGACCAGCAATTTTTAGGCTGTGCATTAAGCCATTAAAGTTTTTAAAGGCGCATAACACTTTGGTGTTTATTGTTTTTCAGAGGCAGCAGGTGGTCTTGACAGAACAGTTTGCTAAAGCTCACACCAACATCCACTTTTCAGTCATGCACCCTGGCTGGGTAGACACACCAAGTGATTTCTCTTTCTTTTATGCACACAAACCTATTTACATCTATAACATTAAAGACATAACTGGTTACATTGTGCCATTTTACAATATACACCTATTTTGCATCTACAATCATTTGACAATTTATCAGGTCCATCTGTTTCTCAGCATCATTTGCTATTCCCATCCATCATGTGCAAAAACCCCAGGTACTGTTTGGGTGGTGGATCATTCTCTGCACAGAAGTGACACTTGACATGGTAGTGGCATGTTAGTGTGTTGCAGAGTGGATCACATACAGCAGTACAGCTAGAGTTTTAAACAGTGTCTAGTGTATTAGAAAAATCTAACGTCGTCCACCTTGCAGATATGAATTTAAAAATTTTAGTCCTCTCATTCTTAATCATTTGCCCACTGAACATTGCTGGCTGGATATTTTTGGTGGTCTGTTCTCAGCCCCGCAGTGACACATGTATTTGAACAGAAGCCCTGCTGTTATCCACTCTGCACAGCCCCCACACACTAACATTTCAATACCATACCAGTGTCACTTCTGTAGTGAGATGATCCACCCTCCAAATAATAAATAAAAGTTTACTTGTTGCATTGTAAGTATACTGATCATTGATGAACAGGGTAAATGTGGGCTCACAAATGATGCCCAGAATCAGATAAGCTGCAGTGTAAAATTGTAAACTGCAATATGGTCCTATATGATAAGTGGACCTGATGACATGAACAATGAAGTGAAGACACAAGCTTGGTGTGCATTACTGTGATAATACAAAAGCAGTGAAAAATAGCAAAAGACAAAACTCATAACCTCACAACCCACTCATCCAAAAATATGGAATTATACCTGGCAAATCAACCAGGTATTATGAGTAAATTTTTCATTTTCTTATATCTTCTGCATCTGTCTAGTGATTGCAAACGCAATGCCGGACTTCCACAACTCAATGAAGGACCGTATGAGGACACCAGAGCAGGGGAGCGACACAGTGGTGTGGCTCGCAGTGTCTGAGGCTGCAGTCACTAAGCCCAGTGGTAGATTCTTCCAAGGTGGGGTAACACATATGCAAAAAGTTTTATATAAACAACAGAAAGGTGCCTGTATGCAAGTCATATATTGAATCATGACAACTTGTATAGGTATTTGAATTTTACAATTGTTTTAAGAAAGTGGTTTGTTTCATGTGTGCCATTCTTTTTATGCTAAAGTTGCATCCAGCTTATCATATTGCAATTATTGTCATCATCCAGAAGATGGAGACCTGGTTGGGACATTATGGAAAACACATTAAAAAAAAAAGAAAGTAGAGATTTAAAAATTTACGTTGACTTGTATTTCATTGCAGACAATAAGATCACAATATTTCATGTTTTGTCTGGTCAACTTCATTCCATTTGTAAATATACATCCTGCAACACATTCCAAAAAAACAGTTTCAGGTGTAATTTTGTCCCATTCTTCCTGCAAACAAGTCTTAAGGTGGGCAATAGTATGGGGTCTTCGTTGTCGCCTTTTGCACTTCAAAATGCGCCACACATTCTCTATTGGAGACAGGTCGGGACTGCAAGCAGGCCAGTCAAGTACACGTACCCTCTTCCTCCGCAGCCAGGACTTTGTAATGTGTGCAGAATGTGGTTTTGTGTTGTTGAAATATACATGGGCGTCCCTGGAAAAGATGTCTTCTTGAAGGCAGCATATTGTGCTTCAAAATCTCTATGTACTTTTCAGCATTAATGGTGCCATCACAGAAGTGCAAGTTACATTTTCCAAGGGCACGGACACAATCCCATACCATAACAGACCTTGGCTTCTTGACTTGTTGCTGGTAACAGTCTGGATGATTCTTTTCTTCTTTGGTCTGGAGCACACAGCATCCATTTCTGCCAAAACATACTGATTCATCTGACCACAGTACACATCTCCACTGTGTGATGGTCCATCCCAGATGCCTCAGAGCCCAGAGATGTCAGCGACACTTCTGGACACTGTTAACATAGGGCTTCCTTCTAGCACAGTAGTTTTAACTGGCATTTGTGGATGTAACTATGTATTGTGGTACTTGACAAAGGTTTGCCAAAGTAGTCCTGAGCCCATGTGGTGATATCGCTTATAGATGAATGAGAATGTATATTTACAAATGAAATGAAGTTGACCAGACAAAACAAAATATTTTGTGTTCATATTGTCTGCAAAGAAATACAAGTCAAAGTAAATTTAGGAATCACTACTTTCTTTTTTTTATGCATTTTCCATACCATCACAATTTTTTCTGATTTAGGGTTGTATATATCTGTACTTGAACTCACACCTTGCTTTGCAACAATTTCTATTTTATATGCATCCGAATGTAAAAAACATAAAGAAAGGCAGTATGAAGGAGTGGAGTGAGTAAAGAAAAAATGTGGAATGTGTGGAAAAAGCTAAGGAAAAAGTGCATGTTATTGAGGATGGACAGTGGGTGGTAGGGGAAATAATAACAGAAAAGGTTAGGGTTAAAAAGGGTTCTGTCCTGGAAGTCGCTTTGGATAAAAGTGTCAGCCAAATGAATAAATGTAAATGTAAATGTAAAAAGAATACAAGCAGAAGAGGGTAAAAAGGAGATTAAAGATAAGAGAAAGAGTGAGAGTGATGAAGAAAAAGGGAGCTGGCAAATGTCCAGTGCAGCTGTAGGGGTCAAGACATGGCTACAGTGACTTCAGAATGAGCACTTTCTTTGTCTGTCTATACAGGCACACACACTCGCTCATAAAGCAAACAAGTATTACACAGCAGTTCATTAAGTCATGAGCATGAGCACAATTCACTGGCCACTGTTCATTTACAGTGACCCTTGAAAGTTTGTGCAATCTGAAATTCCTTGTTATCCGTTTTCCTTAATAAATAAATTAACATTATTTACATAAGTATATTATTTTTATCTTATTTATTTTACTGGGTTGTCATTTTCTACTTTTAGGACTTCTTAAGGTCATGCGTATGCAGAAAATTCTAGAGTTTAGAAACTTTCAAGCAACACTGCATCATTTTGGGCATTCTTTTCTACAACTGTATTAGCTAACCCACACTGTGTTCATTTTCTGTTCACGTGCAACAGATCGGAAGATGGTAGCAGCCCATCTTCCACTGGCCTGGACGCACAGCTCACAAGTGGAAGACCAGAAGTTCATGTGCATTATGGAGGAGATAGCCAAGAGCTTCCAATCTCATTGAACAAACAAAATTAAACAGAAATAGGCAATGAGACGTCCACTTCTTAACTACCGAAAAACAATATCCAGCATGCCTTACACACTTACGCAGGGCTTTTTACATGTACAAACATGTAGATTAGCCAAATAAACAACAACACTAACAACACTTATACACCCAACACCTCTCGTGTGTAATGTAAGTAGACCATTTTTAATGCACATCTAATAGTCTTAACATTTAATGTGGCACTTCTACAGTATAAAGTGGTGGAGGCTCTGAGACCAGCAGTAGTGATAAACATGTCAAATTAGTCCAATAAATAAACTGCTTCACTCTCCAACCTATATTCTCTGTTGCTATAGATGGCTGCCTTTTTTCGTAGCTCATTGGTTTAAATATGACTGGTCACTCATCAGTTAACTTCATCTTGCTGTGGCAGTGATTTCATGAAAACAGATCGACCAGGTGGGAACCTGCTCTGATCAGTCACTGCAGCTGTCAATCACTCCATCAGGAGTCAGATGCCCGACTTGGTCTCAGGTGCATTCTGTTAAATGAGCAGTAGCTGGCCAGTCATTGGACATTTTCAGGGTTCCCTAAGGGCCATGACAAACCAGAGCTCAAGAACTCAAGGCAAATAAGGCCATTGCTTCACCACTTCTGCATTTGAACATACCACAAAGATATTCAAGTAACATTGTATTTATATTATGTATTGCAGTGTTGTAGTAGTCATAGCTGATGGCTGGGGTGCAAGGTACTTATACTTGCCAATGTAAGCACTGAAGTGTTGCAAAGCTGCAATATATAATGTACAGGCAGTGTTACTTTATAAACTTCAGATACCCATTTTTAAATTACACAGCCCTAAGTAGCACTAAATGCTCTGAGAACATATGCATTTAAATGTTGCCAACATTAACAGTGCACACCTTACACAGGAGAAATTAGGATTCTCATAATGGTGGCAAAACTTTTATAAAACATAAGATCTATAAAGTGTTGTTATACAATAAATAATAGTGTTCAATAGCTTAAGCATGTTAGTGTTATGACAAAATCATTTTTTAAAAAGCCACACTTTATTTAATGTACAGATGTTTTAATAGCCTAAGCTCCTCCATTGGCCTTATATCCTTTTGTGTAAAACACTTATGTTGGCATATTCAAAAGAAACTTTTAAAATCGGTCTTCAGGATAACACATGGCGGCTACCTGTGGTGTTGATACTCTATGTTTGAGTACATTTATAAATCATTTGCTTGCTAATTACAGTTTCTGGCTAGACTCAAAAGCCAATCAGACAACTCTCTGTGACCTTGGTGTGTCAGGGGTCCCAAGCCCAGGGGAATGTAAGTGGTCATGTTCATTAATTTAATCAAAACATGTATTGTGTGTAAGTGGCATAGAAACTGTTACTGATGCTGACATAACTCTGTTGACATGTTAAGTTTTTTGTGCACTTAATAAAAGGTAATATGAAGAAATGTGTTATTACTGTGAGACACAATGGCAAAGCATTTCCAAACAAATACAATTTAGATTGTATACTGTATCTTGGAACTAATCAGCAATAAATAAGAAAAAACTCAAGATTAAGACGAGGACTACTATTTATTTCAGTCTCAGCCAGAAGGAGACTCATTATTTATCAACATGAATTATCATAGTAAAAATAAAAGTTAGAGTTATACACAAAGATGCTCAGCTTGCAGCAAAAAGGCGTCATTACTGTTTCTACTGAAACTAATGCAAGAAACAGAAAAAAGAAAATAAAGAAAGAAAAACTTCTGTCCATAGCTAAACCTAAAATACCCTGTTACTGGTGACTCTGCAGAAAAAGTCATCAAAGAAGACCTCAAAGAATCTGAGTTCAGCCAACCATCCCTTAAAATTAAACATGGCCTCATTTAGGGCATGAATATTTAAATTTAAGGGCGTGTGTGCACTGAAGGGGAAAGTTCAATTGTTTCATTGTGTTTTAAGCATGGCCAAAAACAATGTATTCATTAGGTACTACACAGGGGAATGCGTAAAAATGTACTTGGAGGAAATGTATGCCAATTTCTCACTCCCTGAATTTTCAGTAGTTTCATTAAAAGAAGAAATTTCAAAGAGCAGAGTACATAGTTTAAATGTAGTTTAGTGATATAATTTAGATAGCGGATACATTTCCAGAAATCGTCAACTTGCTTCCTAAATCTAAGCAACTCTAATGCCCCTGTTAGTTGGCAAAAGGAATCAGCAAGAGAGGTAAATGATTTAAGTCCATAATTTTAAAAGGTTCTTCCTTATATTGTGCCTCCCAAAATAAGTTAGTACTCAGGTTACAGACAGGAGAATTCTTTACACATAAACACAAGAACATCAGTGCAAAGAAAGAATCCAATAAAATAAAAGGTAAATCCCTTGAACCTTAGGCTTATCCTTCAGTACCTACTGTGGGTGCAAATCTTGGACCAAGTGAATAGATTTGATAGTTCCTCATTATTTTAAAATATACACTGAATACAAAAACATAACTAAAGTAACTATTTACAAAGAGCAAAAAACAAGCTCTCTTAAAACTGACAACATAAAATTGGATAACTGATTTTGGCCTGAAAAATTAAACCACACTTTAAGGAGTATTATAAGCAATTATAATAAGTTCACTGCAAAATCAGTGCACATTGCCACCTTCAATGTATTTTTACAACCCTAGTCACTACTGTGAAGATAATGTGCAGGCTATGTGGTTGTGAGGAACCGAAATGTGGACACCCATTTGACCCCTTAAGGTTTAAGGGATTAAAACAGTGTGCATACACAGAAAAAGGGTCAAATAAGGTAAAAGAACAAGAAAGAAATAAAGCAGGAGGCAAAGAAATGTGGTGTTAACAGATAAGCTCCAAGTGAAGAGATCTAGGTGTGTGAGCCTTCAGAGCTAGCCAAAAGGATGCTTTACCTCATTATGCTCTGAAAGCTTTCCAACCCATTAAATATGAACCCACAATATACTAAATAACTGTGCAATTATAATATAATAATGCCAGCAACAACAATGTAAATACTGGTGATGGTACTGTAACACATGGATTACAGTAGTTATCAGCTTAAGGTTTTTGCTCATGTGATTGATCTACATTACTACTTTTGGAAACATTTATGTAATTGAATAAGTAAAAACAGCAGCTCTTACATGCGTAATTAGATAAGCTGTACTAACCATAATTATACTGTTGCGTGTATTGTTAATGTATAGTTACACAGTTATAATGAGCAAAATTTAAAGTGGGACCAATAATCCTTACTCAGTGAGCCATTTTGCTCTACATAGCAATGATTTGTTACTATAATGTTACTCCCCCTCCCAAATCTACAATTAAATTAAAAATCTTGTGACAAATATCAGCAATGATATATGTATAAATTTGATTTTATGGAAGCACAGATTTTTCTCTATATGTTAATTGATAACACATTACTGTGGTCTGCACCAATATCATTAACCAATGATTTTTTGTATTCTAACACTAACTAACTCTAAGTTTACAATATAATCCAAATATATTTTCCCCTTTTATGAACACAGCATTTTGTCTGGATAGGAAAACAACCCCTAATGTTCTGTGTATGGTGCTATTCAGTATTTGATACTGTGAGTTTAAAAGAAGGAAATTAATCTCCAGCAACGTCACTAAAGTGTAATAATTGGCCAAAAATTCAATCATGATTACCAAAAAAAATCCCATTTGCCTACTAATCGAATGCCTTTTATTGCACACACCTACCAGATTTATGACATCACAAATTAAAACTATGCTACTATTAATAATAAACATCATGGGGGTAAAAGTGTAACAACTGCTATAGAAACAAACAGGTTTCTAGGGACTGAATCTTGAAATTTTATTATGCTCAATTGTGCTTTCCCTGAGTCAAAGACATATAAGGCGAGAGTAAGAATGAGAATTGCAGATAGAAAATGAAAAAAATACAGGACAGATGTAGCTTGTTGCATGTTAGAACAGGACTGTGTCAAAAGCCACACACGCAGACACACCATATACATACACAAACAGTGCTTAGAAATTCACCTCATTTTAAATTACCCAGAGGGAGAAATCCTGTAAAATAATTAAGACAAAGTCTGTGGCTGATAATACATCTGTCAAAAATTCAGAAGTCCAGATATTTTACTCTTTTACAGACCTGCAAAACAACACACATGCATAGACCAGGAAGAAAACTGTAGGAATAACGTAGGGGTTTTGGCAGGTAGATTCCCTGTGGGTGAAGTGTGTGGATAAAGATTCTGGAATGTCCGGTCCAATCACTCAACGAGAGAACCCTGTTGCTAAACTACAGCCAACTACTTGCATCATGTCCCAGATCTGTGGGGAGAGGCAATCAAATAATCAGCTGCCTTCTTATTTCATAGTATAAGAAAATACAAATCCATCACAAGTTAAGCAAATCTTGGTTAAATCTGTGTGTGAGTAATACATGGAAAAAGTAGAACCTACATGACCTTGTAAACCCATATCAAAAATCTGACCCCATCAATGCAGACGTTACAACCTCCACTCTTCAGGAAAGCCTTTCTACGTGATTATGTGGGCATCTTGGAATTTGCCCCAACTTAGTCCAAAGAGCAGTCTAGACCACTATAGCGAGTGATACAACAGAGGATAGATGTGCTTCAGGCCCAGTCTGTGAATCAACATGGTTGACTAGTCCACATTAACGATTGTTGCTGCTAAATGCTTCAATTTCACCAAAAGGCACCTGAACCCTGGGTGTCTACATACATTTAGCCATATATTGTATACAGAACAGATATATATGTGCTTTTATGGTGTGTGTGTGTGTATGTATGTATGTTTGTATGACCTTAACAATGCGGTCACTTCCACAGGTGACCATGATGCCTCTGGCTGGGTCCATGTCCATGTGAGATATGTTGTGCTTTCCTTCATGGAATGTAGCTAAAGGTGTCCGACTAAAACAAAAAAAAGGTGGGTGAAAAAACACTTTGTGAACCTACGACCGCTACAAAAACTGAAGCTGTACACTTCGTAAATTTTACTTTAGAAATTACCTTAAATTGCATTCTTCCTTAAAATGTTACTGACTAATATGTCCAGCCAATTAAATTACTTTCATTGTGAACTAAGTTACACCATATATATATATATACATACATACATACATGTGTTACACTAAAGGATTATACTAACTTGACACACTGGTTGCTCCATTAAAAAAAGATTCTTGATGTGAAATGTTCCCCAAATTCTAGAATGACCCAAATGTTTATAAACTTTTACAGTGTACATATGTAATACTGGATTACTTACATTAATAAATTATTATAAATAATCATTTTCTTAACCTTTATCTAATTTTAGGACTACTTGAAATCTTGTTTTAGATCATATTTATGCAGAAATAATGAACATTTTAAAAGTTCCATAAACTTTCAAGCTCCACTATAAGGTTAAGGTAGCAGGCAGCTTATAATTTTGGAAACAAATTAGGCCCTGTGTAATTACTAATAAAAAACTTACTCTTCCTCTTTGATCGTGTTGTAGCAGTCATCACACATTCGCACCTGGAACTCGAATCCCATAATTGGGTATGTTGAGCGATTAGAACTACACTTCCCACAAATCGCTTTACCGCACTTCCTGCAGTGGTGCTGCAACACAGGGAATAACACAAACAATAGGTCACAAAGAAATAAAACAGGTTGTAATGTGAAAAATATGTACATCCAGTGGAAAAATGCTAATTTTGTTGAAGAAACATTTAAACAAGCAAACCTTTCATTCTCTTTAATACAGTGATGCAGAGGTGACCTATACAACACCACAACGAAAGATAGCATAGGCGTAATATTATTCTGTGGAAATAGTACACCATTGGTCTCAGAAACAAGCATTGATCCCTATAGCAGAAATTTCTTGTGGGTTTTTTTCTTAATCCCCAAAATTGTCCACCAGTATTTGAAATCAGCCTGCAAATTTATTTGATGACACTTCCGTGCAAAATGCCTTCAACTGCAAGATATTTGAGGATTTGTCTTGCATGTACTTCCCTTTTGAAATTCCCTCACATTTCAAATGTGTTTAAATCTGGACTTTGACTAGGCCATTCCATAACCCTCAGTTTCTTCTTTTTGAGGTATTGT
This sequence comes from Arnoldichthys spilopterus, assembly GCA_037974385.1. Lineage (NCBI taxonomy): Eukaryota > Metazoa > Chordata > Actinopteri > Characiformes > Lepidarchidae > Arnoldichthys > Arnoldichthys spilopterus. The sequence goes on from JBBPDA010043233.1 coordinate 10,858, forward strand.
TGGGTAGAAGTTCTGATTTCCTTAAAATCATTATCCTGTTAGAAGGTCCAACTCCTGTTCAACTATTGGACAGATGGCCTCACTTTATCTTCAAGCATTCTTTGATATAATGCAGATGTCAAACTTGAATCAATAACTGCAAGTTGCTTAATCCCTGAGGCAACAAAGCCACCCAAACCACATTTCTACCACCATGAGTTCAAGTTGGCTCTTGCTGTTCTCAGAATCATGTCGCCTGAATTAAAAGCATCAGTTCAGGCTTTTAGCATAACATGTACCTCCTTGGTCATCCAGGGTTTGTATGTTGATTGCCAGATTCCTTTAAAATCTCCCAGTCAGTGAAGTCAAAGCAGTCTTGTAATGCTTCCAAAGGGCCTGCAGGCCAGATCCTCACCTGCTTCACAGTGAGATTTCCTCTGATCAGCAGTCAAGTTAATTTATATAGAGCTTTTTACAACTGACGTCACAAAGCAGCATTACAGAAAACGGGTCCAAGCCCCCAAAGAGCAAGCCAAAGGCGACAGAGGCAAGGAAAAACTCCCTAGCTATTGGAAGAAACCTCAGGAGGAACCAAGGCTAGTGGCTTGTATGCAGGAATCAGCAAGAAAGATTGTCTGATGAGCCAAGGTAGGGGCAGGATACTGCCTTGAATGCCTTTTTGATGTTTGAGTAGGCTAGGTCCAGTGTACACTAGTTTAGCATTAATATGTTGAGAATGTGCGGTCGGTCTACCCAGCACAAGTTTGTTTTTTGCCATTAAATGTCCGGGAACATTGAGAGCCAGCTGCAGCCAAACAGGGTGCTGCCATGATTTCATCATGAGCCTACCTGAGCCATGCCATAGAAATAACAAAGTGCACCCATAGTGAACAAATTCAGAATTTCTTTCATGACCCTATGAACACCAGATGCATCTGGAAAGGCGTCCAGGTCATCACAGACTACAAAGCTGATCCACCTCCCTGTGAGGAAAACAAAGATTTTCTCAATGCACTACATAAATACTTTGGAAGGTTTGAGGCACTCAACAACAGCTATTTCTTCTCCTGGTGAACATCCACTCAGCCTTGACACAGCTAATGTCATTGGTCCTTGAGAAGAGTGAACATACAGAAAGCAGCAGGTCCTGACAACATACCATGATGGGTGCTTAGGGAATGCGCTGACCAGTTGGACAACAATAGTGGGCCTCATCAGCGACGACAATGATCTGGCCTACAACTGGTGGACTGGTGCAACATAAATAATCCTTCCCTAAACGTCAATTAACAATGAAGATTATCTTTGACTTCACGAAGAGCTGGCCCAGCCACACACCCCTCACCATCAACACCAGTACAGTGGTTCCTAGGGGAGCACACTCTCTTTCCTGGTCTCTTCACACCATGGCCTCAAAGATCGCTATGTACAATGCCAAGCAAAAACTGAAGGTGTGTAAGTCACACCACCACTGGATCACACTTTATTCTCTGGATGTCCAATGAATGAATTTGAGTTTGGCAAATACCAGGAGAACACTACCTAACAGAATGCATTGTTTCAACAGAAAAGTTTGGTGTAGGAGGCTGGTGCTGTATTTCAGGGTATTCGATTGGTCCTTTAGTTTTAGTGAAGGGAAATATTAACGTTACAGCATACAAAGAACTTTTACACAACTGCATGCTTCCAACTTTGTGACAACAGTTCAGAGAAGCCTTTTTCTGTTCCAGTATGGCTGTGGCCATGAGTTTGGTATGGAAGAAGTCACCTGCACAAAGAGTTGAAATGTTGATTGTTTACTAAACACTCTTGTCCAACATTACTGCCAGATCAAAAAAATGCTCAGCCAACACCATCAAAACTACCAGACTACCCCCAACAATGGTAATTAACACCTGTGGACAATAGATCTCTATTACCCACCCACAGAGGATACATTTCTGGGAATACACCACTCCCCATCAGAACTGAAGAAGCCTCTTGGATGTGAGGTGAAACGTCTTCAAAAAAAGTACAACAGTCCAGTTGCCTTAGATTCACCTACACCAGATATGATGACTTGGACAAAGGAGAACCTCCACAGACATCACAACCTCTAACAGGTAAATTGAATAAGTAATAATCTTGTTATCTTACAAGTCTTATAGTGACACCAAGATGCATACTGAACAGCCATTTCCTAAAGTTAGTGATGCTTGACGTCATCAAAAGTATTACAAAGGTCTCCTGTTCATCTGTCCTCCAGACCAGTTTGAACACCATAGATCACCTCCACATGCTACAAAACCTTTGTCAAAACTGCTGCTTTCACAAACTGCAGCAGAGGCAATTTTTGTAAACAGCAATTATGCAATTTTTGTAAACTCAGACTCTCAAACATTTGCTAACTTTAAAACACCAGTGATTATCTATATTAACTATAGAAAACAGCATTTTGTTAACGGTTAATGAGTTAAACCTACTAATAGCTAGAATTTTTTTTTGCCTTAGTTACGTTATTAAAATCTCTTAAATTACTGAACTTCTCTATAACAGCCTTCTCTATGTACAAGATTAGCATTGGTTCAGATGTAATTTTAGTTGAGTCTAAGTTTACTGGTGTAACAGGTCTTCTTTGTAGACTACAAAGCATCCATGTACGTTGCTCTGCATAAGAGCATCTGCCAAATGCTGTAAATGTAACAGTCCTCTAAATCTATGTAGATGGCAGAACCAAGGTTAGCAGAGCTATATCTTATATTATGTTCTAAGTTAAGCTATGTAGAACTAATACAATAATTTAAAATTACATATAATGATAAATGAAGAAAAACAAAATGTAGTCAGTTTTGCATTTATCACTCAAAACAGTGTCTAGCATAGAGCATTGTGTGGTCTGTGTGCAGGGCTATACTCTGAGCTTTACAAACTCTAGATGCAAGGCCTACCCTCAATAGCAATTTCATCAAGGTGCAACAGCAAGTAACCCAAATCTAAAGCAATCTAAAACCCATTCTATCCTATTAAATCTGTTACTGTGAATGATTTTTCCAGAATCTCAGGGTCTCCAATAATGCATTTACATTAGTCATGACAGAGCATGTCAATAGATCTCCCTTCCTCAGTTGGCTGCTGTGATTGAGTTTTTCCTCCATGCTCCTACGAAACATTTAAAAGTAAAATTAATGTTCATGTCCTTCTCTTAAATGATTGACAAAAGTATACACCATAGGACCTTAAAAAGATGACCAAAAAATAACATTGCCAGTAAAAGCAGTTGTACAAGCAGTTGTACAAATAGCATGTTTTGAAACCAGCTGTGCAAGCATAGTATGTGGCTAAAACAACTCTCTTACAAACTGAAAGAAAGAAAGAAAGAAAGACAATATATATATGTGTGTGTGTGTGTGTGTGTGTGTGTGTGTGTGTGTGTGTGTGTGTGTGTGTGTGTGTGTGTGT
>JBBPDA010043253.1:0-14272 GCA_037974385.1 Arnoldichthys spilopterus
GAGAGAGAGAAAGAGAGAGAGAGAGAGAGAGAGAGAGAGAGAGAGAGAGAGAGAGAGAGAGAGAGAGAAAGAGAGAGTGTGTAATGTAGTGTGGTGAGGATTTGTGTGGTTTGGTTAAGTTTGGAGTGTGATAAGATGTGGTGTAGAGTAATGGGGTGTTGTGGGATTTGGTGGAGTGTAATGCAATTTGGAGGAGTTTGGTGGGGTGTGGTGGAGTGGAATGGGGTTTAGTGAAGTGTGGTAAGGTTTGGTGGAGTGTAGTGGAATATGATGTGAAAGTAACTATTTGTAAATGTTTCTCAAGCCCCACAAGGAAAAATGACCTCTGCATTTAACCCATTACACATGCACATGTGGAGCAGCAGGCAGCTATCAGCAGCACCTTGGGGGCAGTGTAGTGGGTCATTACCTTGCTCAAGTGTACCTCAGTAGTGCCCAGTCTGGGACTTGAACCTGCAACCTTCGCAAGGGCAAGATCCTAACCACTAGGCCCCCATTGCCCATAAGTGGTGGGGTTTGGTGGAATTTGGTGAGACGTGGTGGGGGTTTGTGGAGTTTGGTGGAATGTGGTGAGGTGTGGTGATGTTTGGTGGAGTGTGGTGGTGAGTGTGGGGGGGAGAGTGTGTGTGTGTGTGGTAGTGTGTGCGATATAACTAGAAGTAAATTAATAAACACACTGAGGGATACAGAGAAAAATAAATAAATAAAAGGTGGAGGAGAGGAGGGGGTACCTGCAAGGTTGATGATTGTGGATGGGATGGGATGGTCTCTGCCCTGAACCTTTCGATAGACATCTTTCCCTAATGAACCCACACATACACACAAACACTGGAACCTTTAGAGTGCTCACAGAGAACAAAGATCGCTTAAAGAGCACAGCTGTGAATTTATTTCTACACTACTGTCATTAACAGGCCCACTATCACACTTTTCTTGTGTTTTATTGTACCAGGCTGAATGGATGGGGCTAAACTGCTCCTAAAGCAAAGTCTAAGTATCTGTTTTGACTGATAAGGGTCATTTAACTTTGTTTTCTAGAAGCTGAAACAGCCCTGTGTGAACACATTTCTCTCTCTCTCACACACACACACACACACACACACTATGGACAGCCGAGTGTGTGACTGTCAGGAATGCTTTCCTCTGAGACTCATAGGGGCGTATGACTAAGTAGGATGAACACACGCACACATACACACAAACACACACACCCACACACACTGAGACAGCCAAGTTTGGTTAGGTTTGGGATTGGTCATCTGTCTGTCTGGCAGCAGGGTCATTAGATCGCTGAAGTCACTCCAGCCCCCACTGCATGCATAGGCACATTCTAAACAAAACAAGTAGGATGAACACACACACACACACACACACACACACACACACTGCAATCACTCAGGTGCTGCATTTTGTGGGTTTCGGACACATTTTTACTCACTCTTATCAAGAACCATTGACTATAGCACATCATACAGCACAATACACCATTGCATCGTTACATCCAGCAGCAGCCATTCTGAAGGCTGAACTGTGTCCACTCTGTTGTTCAGGTTTGTAGTTTCTGCTGATTTAGTAACTGAACTGAATGAAACTGATGAATATAACAACAGTGTTGCTATAAAAGGGTTGTGCACCAAGGCTCATTCTGTGGACTGCTTCAGTGCGAGTTAGTTGGAGCAGTTTTTTGATGAATTCTAGCTAAATTGGTGGGGCAGCTTAAATAAATGTAACAGTTTCACTGAACTATCACTTTAAGAGCTCCCTTCTCCCAGATACATGCATTTCAGCATCACACTACTTATTGAAGTTAATTGAAAGTGACTATTTGTCATTGTGAACACACTCAAGCACCACAACGAAATGTGCACACGTGGAGCAGCTATCAACAGCATCCGGGGAGCAGTGTAGTGGGATGGTACCTCAGCGGTGCCCAGGTCAGGACTTGAACCTGCAGCCTGCAGCAAGGTCCTAACTACTAGGCCACCACTGCCCACTCTACTTCGTCTTTTTCTATGTACAAGGCTGAGCCAGTGAAGCAGTGATGTCAGTCTTAATCACACACACTGTTAAATTAAGTGTCCAGAGTGGTGAAAAACCTCAGATTACGCCTCTTACCAAAGAGCTGCATTTCTGTCAGAGAGCAACACAAAGAACAACTGTGGTTAGCCAGACCAATTAGCTTCAGTGCTAAAGCTTCACTGTTTAAAATGGAGCATACCTGTTTTCACGAAGCCACCTACAACAACAAAACAGCAACAGTTAAAAAGACGCTTCATTGTTGGGGTAGCTGATTGCATTAGCTTTCTGCCTTTATAACTGCTGACGTGCAGGGTGTGCTTGTAGAGTCATTCTAAAAACAGATGCCATTTGAGTCCGCAACATTTGATGAAATGCATAAGACACCAAACTGTATCAAAATTTGTTTTCAAAGTTTTGAACTATAAATATAAGTGATCTAGTTAACACCATGCTTTGAAAAATACTGTTTTTAAGATTAATATATTTATTACATGGCCACCTGTTTGAACTGAACAGCATATATAACCTAAATATATCCAACAAATGTTAGTATGGTATATTTTATTAGACTTGTATTATTATCAGTATTATATTATGTGTCCCTGCTTTTTTTTATATAAGATATGATTTTTCAAAATAAAAACATTATTTTTGTAAAATGTTATTATCTATGTGCTTCCCTCTACCATTTACCACCTCATCACACTAACATCTTTCATTTATAAATAATGTATCATTGCTTCAAATTACATCATTTGGGCCTTTGGAGCAGCCAGGACCAAAATGAGCAAAGTTCTCACATTCTTACATTGTTTATTTTATGCTTTATGTCAGATGGGGTTTGTCAGGCTCATCTCTATCACCCCATCATGCAAAATAAGCAGGGGAAAAGTTTTGTATTAGAATGTTTTATACAGTTAAAGCACAGAACATTATATTTCAAATTGAACATATGTACTTTAGGTCAGGACCTTGACTGTCACACTTTCTCACTTACTCACTCACTATCTACTTCTTTCTTTTACTCACTCACTATCTTGTTCACTTTCTCTTTTACTCACCCACTCCTTCTCTAACTCACTCACTTTTACTCACTCACTTACTCACACACATTTACTCACTTAATGTTTCACTCACGCACATTCACTCAACTCTCTTTTACTCACTCACTGTGTTTAAAGAAAATGTTTACATTTCATTTTAATATGTAGATTTCGATAAAAGCAACAAATTAGATTTATTTCATGTATTACTGATCAAATGGTGTACATATTGTCCATGACAGGGTGGTAAAACAATGGCTCCCATGTCTGAATAAAAAAAGATAATATTAGTAAAAGATATTAGGGCTGGGGTCAGAAAATGTGATTTTTGAAGAACTGGCATGTTTTTTATGTTGAAGATTTTTTTTAAAAGTTTGGAAAACATTGAAAATTGCAAAGTAGAAATGGCACCCGTTTCGCAGGATGACCGAATAAGCTATGTTATCACTTTTGGATGGATAAAGGATAGTGTTTGGGCACTTTATCAGAAACACCTACTCTGTGTTTCCATCACAGTTGGGTGTTTCTAATAAAGTGATCAGTGAGTGGAAGCACAAGGTAAGTGCTTCTAATAAAGTGCCAAGTGAGTGGAAGCACAAGGTGTTTCTAATAAAGTGGCCAGTGAGTAGAAGCACAGGGAATAAAAAGGCCAGTGAGTGGAAGCACAGCGTTTAAATGAGAAGATGGTCTAGTGAAAGGACACTTGTGAAAGTGAGCAGTGTCTGAGACTGGACGGAGGTGCAGAAGTGAGAGGAGCTTACCACACTCCTGTAGCAACACAGCTGAGCCAGACAACATGACAGACAGGCATGAGACACGGAAAGGAAAGAAAAACAGAAGAAGGGAAATTAAGTATGAATATATAAATCCCAGCAGAACAAGCAGCTGGGGCATTCAGCTGTGTGTGTGAGTGTGTGTGTCTGTGTGTGTGTGTGTGTGTGTGTGTGTGTGTTTCTGGAGCTCCTGGGGTTCTACTGAGGCATTCAGATTCAGCTAAAAAATGATAAAGAAGGATTAAAGTTTCTCTCAGATTCATCTGTCTTTAATCCAATCATGGAGGAGTCAGGGTTATTTGAGGTCAGAAGCTGAATGTGCTGGCTTTGTGTGTGTGTGTGTGTGTGTATTATGGCTGTACAATTTTGTTATTTATGGTCACATTATTGAAGTATTCTTTTTGATCATCTCTAACAATTACAGTTCCAGATTAAAGTTCCAGTTTCTGGGACACTTTTGATAAATCGGCACATTGTTATTTTAGTGTTAACAAATTTACTGAATCACAAACATCACTGATTCATCAATATGCTGTAGTCTATTAAGTGCTGTAGTCTAAATGGGTGGGGCTAAACTGCTGTGGTCTGAATGGGTATGGCTAAATTCCTTTAGTCTGACTGGGTGTGGCTAAATTGCAGTAATAATAAATGGGCAGGGTTAAACTGCTTTAGTGTGAATGGGTGGGGCTAAACTGCTGCAAGCTGAATGGGTGAGGCTAAATTGCAGCAAGCTGTATTTCAGTTGCTGTTTCCAAAGTGGAGGAGAGCAGGAAGAGCTGACAGAAGCTGAGGCTGATAGAAGAGCTGAGTGAGGAAGAGGAGGAGGCATACAGGAGGAAGAGAACTGGCTGAAGCAGAAGGATGCTGTATGAGAAACAAGACTTTTTGTGCTCTCCTTCACCTGTCCAGCCCCTCCTCCTCCACTCCGGCTCCTGTAGCTCCAGGTAGAATGTGGCCTGCTTGTCGTACTCGTCATGGTCGACAATTTTAACCTTTATAGTCTTCCTGTGGGGGGGGAGGGGGGTTACTAAGGAACATCTGAGGGCAACCTGCAACACTGTCCTAATCACCATCTGTTGTCTTAAAGTGATAGTTTGGTAAAAAAAATAAAATAAAATAAATAAATAAATAAATAAAAAGAGTCCCTGTTTTAGTGCTGGAGCTACAAAACTAATGTAGCTTCAGCACGAAAACTAAAGAAGCAAAGCCTCCAGACACCAAACATGTCTTGGCTGATCGACTACATTTGGGGTGAGGGAGGTCTACTAATGTTTTTTTTTTAAAACAAACTATCACTTATATGAACATCATTATGTTAGTTTAGCACCCTTCATGATATAAAGCCCTGACGCTGGCTGCTCTTTGCAGTTACAGCCTGTACCACCAAGGTCCAACAGGTGGCGCCAAACCAAAGGTTTACAGTGCTGGGGCAGGGGAGCAGAGCCCACCTTTCCTCTCACTCATCTCCACCATTCGTGGCTCTCCGATCTCCAGGAAGAAGTTCTTGTTCTTTTCATACTCCTCATCATCGATAATACTGATCTGAATTGCTTTGCTGAAAGAGAGAGAGAAGGGGCAGAGAGAGAGGTAGAAGGAGGGGGGAGAGAAAGGGAGGAGAGCAAGTGAAAGAGAAAGGGAGAAATAGAGAGAGGGGGAGAGAGACAGTTGTAGAGATGAGAGCAGTGTGAGAGAGGCACAGTAGGGGTGAAAAGAAAGAACAAGACCAGCAAGGAAAACACAACAGTTACAGTGTGATGACTTAGGCATGCATTTAGCATCATGGTAGTTGGCGGTCTATAAGCTTCCACTGTTTGTCAGCTACATTAGCTTCCCGTAACTGGAGTGCTAGTGTATCTTGTCAAGCTGTGTGTGTTTTTACTGAACATTAATTTTAATTACTATCATTTCACAATAGAGTGCTTGACTTAGCTTTCCAGAGCTAAACACAGCTCTGATCCTGCAGCACTTTAATCCTAGAGGGGCCCTCACACACCCCACAAAGGGAGTTCTGGTTTACGGAACTTTGGCGAAGCTCAGTGTCTCAGGTCCCACACTGACCCTAGGTGTATGGATTGCTCTGGGCTGCCAGGTTAAACATAAACCAGGCCAGAGAGAGCAAAAGAGAGAGCTCTGAGGTCAACTGGAAGGGGTCTACAGCTAATGTACATGAAGGACGGAGGCTGTAATATGTCAATGATGGGATAGGCAGGGCTCTGAGTTGGGCTTGGAGGGGTCTACAGGTCAAGTCATGTCAAGTCAGCTTTATTTATGGAGCACATTTAAAAAAAAATTATACAAAAGTGCTGCACATGCAGTGTGTATTTTATACTTAGGATACAGCATAAAAGTCAACTGTACCAAAGAAGATTTTGCATGCTGTAATGTGTTGTCTAGCCACGCCCCTTGTGTTTCCTTGTGTCTGTGTTTTTGTTCGAGTCCTTGTGTTAATCTTAGCCACGCCCCCATCCGCTGTTTCTCATTCCCCGTTCTCCTCCCTGCCCCAGGTGTAGTTAATCTATGTTTAGTATTTAAACTCCTGTGTTTGGTGTATTGTCGCGGTTTGTTATCGTCATTTCTTGTCGTCGTGCCTGCCTCGTTTATGTTTCCTTGTATTTCCCGTTTGTTTTCGTGTTTATGTATCCTTCGTCGTTTATTAAACTTTGGTTTTTTTTAAGTTTTGCTGCACTTGCTTCCTTTAAAACACCACTCATTCCTGACACATGCACAATTACTACAGAACTAATAAAGTAGCCTTGCCATGCATCACAGACGTGACTTAAAAGAATAATCATTATAGATTAAAAGCCAAGGATTGTTAACCTGCATTTAAAAACATCTAGAACATCAAGTTAGAATCTGATCTAACTTGTAAAGGCAGATTAGTTCATAACCATGGAGCAGCTATTGCAAAGGCACGGTTGCCTCTTTGCTTCTGCCTCAGTTGGGATATGTATACAACTGATGTCCTTAGAGATCGAGAAGGGGTGAGATAAGTAGGTAGATCAGTGACATAAGTAGGTGCTAGGCCATTAAGAGACTTGCAAGCCATTATTAATTTTTTTTAATTTACTCCAAAACTAACAGGCAGACAGTAAAGGGCAGTCCTGGTTTTTGGATCCAATTAGACTTGCAGCTGCATTTGGACAAGCTTACAGACTTAGGATAAAACAGCTGGGATTTAATAAAAGCATGCATAACCTTTTTTAAGATCTTGTTGGCAAAGGAAAGGCTTTATTTTGCAGTAATGTTGTAAAGGGTAACTGGTAGGGATACAGAGAGCTCACAGGGACCAAAATCCTGCTAAGAGAGACTGAAGAAATAATTTTTCTGGGGTGAGTATATTTAGAAAATTCACCTAGGTTGACTGGAAAGGTCCTTTCAATAAGGTAAGACTTAAACCATTCAAGGGCAAATCCCTTAATGTCTATGACCTGTTCTAGTCTGGATAAAAAGGATATTGTAATTGATGGTGATGCAGATGGGGGCAGGGCTGCAATATGTCAGTTGTAGGGATTTTATGGTCTGACCTTGTAACCCTGAGTTCATGTGACTACCAAAGACAGAGAGGCACTTTTTTTATTTTATAATAATAACCATACATTAATACCATGTTAAGATCTGCATTTCATTTAGTATGTTTGGGATTGCATACCCAATAAGAATTTTTATTTAACGAAATATGAACATTATCCAGCATGTGTTTAAATTATTAGGATCATTAATTTGGATTAATTAATTAATTAACTAATTTATATTATGATTTATATTCCATGTTTTGTCTGAGAAATCCTTAACCTTGTTAATATATTTCTAATTACATTAAACGAATTTCATTTAACAGAATAGAAATTGTTCGTGAACATTGATGGTAGTGGAAACTAAAGAATATCCATTAAAGGACAGTCACAACTACATTACAAGTTACCTTAAAATTACATCAACGAATACATACCACCAGAACATTGGCTGCGAGCTCGTAATGTAAGTATGTAGTTTTGGCAGTGTCCTTCATATGGTGCTGCGTATGAAAAATTGTAAGGGATTGAGGAAGGGATGTGGTGTGCAATTCATCCTTATATAACTATTACATGAAAGAGTTCAGATTGTCCAGTGAGCAAGTTGTAAGGGATAGCGATCGGTCGGGCCAGAAGGGGGCAATTAAGAGCACTGTCTTCACGACCACCCCATGACAGGCTGGCTGGGGGCGTTTGGCAACGTGTCACCATGGTTACCTCAATCATGCTTATGTGTTTTACCTGGGCCAAAGCCCTTATAAGTATGGTTGTCTAACCAGGCGGCATGGAGTCCTTGTCTCTGATTGCAGGTGTGGCTGGCATGTGCCCCCAGCCAGCCCATCACGGGGCGGTCGTGAAGACAAGGCTCTTAATTGCCCTCAGCTGGTTTTGGCTGGGCGCTGGACCTTTCACAGGTTCCTTGAATATCAAACACTCAAATTGAGCCAGTCACAATGCTTCATCCCAAAGTGCTTATAGGCTCTATATGCACTCCATATGCCTCTGCTTAAGATGAATCTAATGGTTAAGTTAAAACACTTGACCACAGTGAACATATAACATTCAGTGATATACAGCTCTTGAAGAGATTCACTATAAGAAGTGTATGCTTTTGATACCAAACACGACATATTTATGATTTTAGCAGAGGTAGATATTTTTCTCTGTGCACTCTAACCCACATGCAGACCAAAATTACTTAATTAAGTTGCAAAAAAGTAACAAACTTCACATTGGTGGCCCAGTCAGTTTATCTAGGGGAACAAGTTGCCTCATTACAATTCTAAAAGTTGCTGCTTTCTCCCACCTGTCATTAAACACACTAGGGTTGCTTCTGTAAACACCAGTGTAGGAACTTAACAGTAGGGTTGACCCCTTTGAAGCCTTTTGGGCTACAGTAAAACAATACCCCAGTCTTATTTGCATGCAACTGACTGCAAGATCAGGCTATTTTAGTAATAATAAAGAGAGAGAACCACTACATTATCACATGCCTACACAATTGTGGGGTGAGCAGGGTTCTAAGATGGCCTGGGAAGGGCCATCTACAGGTAAGATAAAAAAGGGTGATGCTATAATTTTTTAGGAATAGGGTGAGTGTGCAAGGCTCTGAGGTGGGCTAACTTGGTTGATCTGTCAGCGTGGTGCATAATGGTTCTAAAGTGGCGCAGTTCCTCCAGCTCGGATTCCAGGTCAGATTTTGGCTCCGGATCTGGTGTGTGTTTGGCTGTAAACATTCCAAAAAATATTCGGGATGCAAACAGGGAAGCCCTTTATGTGTGGTGTTCACTTTACACACAGCATTTAATCACCATGGATACAACACAAGCCAAACCAAACAGACTTGGAGTGCCAGAAAGAGAAGCAAGATGGTTATCAGTCTCTCTCTCTCTCTCTCTCTCTGACTCACACCATGTGTGTATATCTGCTCTGAAGGTCTGAATAAACACAGCACGCTGTTGTTCCTCTTTAGTGGGACTTGCTAAAATCTCTGTTGTCATACAAAAAATGCCAGTGTGTATGTATGTGTGTGTGTTATATAATAGGAAAGACAGGGGCTCTGATTAAGGCTGTGAGCACTGTGTGATCTCCTGAAAGGTAGGTGCAGGATTTGACAGTTGGATATGTGACCTGGCCTTCCTGCAGATGTTCCTCACTGCGTTCTCTTGAAGCCCACAGTCCAGATGGCAGATTTCAAAACATTCCTAATCCAGTGATTTCTGCGTGACACACTCAAAAGCATACCCTAATCTGCTCCCTGAGCAGCTTAACAAATGCTGAATATTACTTTCAGCTATCGAAACCGGACCTGGAACGTTGCTGTGAGGATTTGATTGCGGGCTGAGAATATTTGTGAGGTCAGGTACTGTTGCTGGATCATTACTGTAAGGACTTGATTGCAGGAGATCACTTGTGAAGTCAGATACTGATGTTGGAGGATTGGTTCTGGGTCACAAACTTCACTCCAACTCATTCCAAAAGAATGGGATGGAGCTCTATCACCCCAGGAAACACAGTTCCAATTGAAGTTCTGCAATTCTTAAGGTGCAATTCCAATATTAAGATGGTGAATTATAAGCAGACATTGGTGTCTTAATGAGTCTCTGTGTCTGGAACCTTCTGGACATTCAGTTAATCTCTAAACCTTTTTAATCAAAATGACAGAACCTTTAGCCCCCTGAATCTACCACTGCTGGGTAGAAGTTAGAAGTAATGGATGTCCTGTTTTAACTCTGTGCAAAACTGTTTGTATAATGACCTGGTGTTCACTGATAGGCTGGCTGAATCATGGCGTATCAGAGGTGCAGTCATAAACGGTCTGCACAGCATCACTACATTATGCGCAGCCCAGAGTAAATGCTCTGTGTGCGCCTCTAAGGTGGACTAATAGATGGCATAAATGTGATTATGTGGGGGATTATTTTTCCATTTCCTGAGGTGGGCTAACCGCATTAACTCAACTCTTTTTCATTACTTTTTCTCTCTCAGGCCATGGGGCTCAGCAAGACCACAGTGTAGGATTTCTCTCCACATGTTCAGCTACATGCTGCATTGCCTATCAACTCCAGCACTCTGAGTGGTGATCTTAAAGTTTGCACAAGAAGACATGCTAAGTATCCAAAGAATTCTTTTGGTGCCTTTTAGTTACATTAAGAATGGACTAGTGTACCCAATCAGGCAGTCAGACATTGCACTGTGTTTTTAACTCCCTCCCCCTTTTTAAATATCATGGGTTGTAAAGAAATATTGCACTTGGAGATTCCATCCCTATCTGGAATCAAACACCACTCCAGACTCCTCACCTTCATTATTCCTCAATGGTGGAATGGGCTGCCCAGCAGCTAGATCTGCAGACACTAGATCTGCAGAGTCTCTCTCCACACTTAAGAAGTGCCTAAGCCTAACTGTAAAAAATCTGTAAAAAAAATAATGTTTATGACACTAGTTCTGTTTTATTTCAATTTAATGTCCCAAATGTATAAGTAATCCTCCTAAAATCAGTGAAAAACAGTCTCAGTGCTGAATGCATTTTGCAGGATGGGGCGGCTCTGTCCAGACTATGTTTTTATTTAGTGTTCACAGTTTTATTTGCACATAAGTCAACTGGCTTGTTAATATATGACAGCAGTACTCTTTGGGACATAGAAAACCAACTTCCAACATTGGTTTGGGAACTTTTCCAACCCGATCGTAGCCGGCTGACATACTGTGTAGCGATGGCGAGAACAGTGGACATGACCATGCTGCCCAGAGGCGACAAAGAAACACCGCAGGACCCACGCCGAAGTTCGTAACAGACTGAGGAAACAAGCCCATCACCCTCCACTGACCAGCATTCTGCTCGCAAACGTGCAGTCACTTGAAAATAAACTGGACATTCTCAGAGCAAGAGTAAATTTTTAACAGGACGTGAGAGACTGCAACATTTTGTGCTTTGTTGAGACATGGCTGACCCCCCTTGTTCAAGATTAATCTGTGACACCGTCTGACTCTTTCTCTGTGTTTTGCGTAGACAGAATGGCGAAGGCTAAGAAATCTAAAGGTGGGGGAGTCTGCTTCATGGTCAACACAAAGTGGTGTTCGCCTCATCTAGAACATCTGACCATCAAGTGCCATCCATTCTACCTGCCTCGCAAGTTCAGCTCAGTCATCACAACAGCGATTTCATCCCACCCCAGGCATGCCCTTGTCTGAATTACACAAGATGCTTAGTGAAACTCAAAACAAACACCCAAACACTGCTCGTCGTGGTAGGGGACTGTAACAAAGCAAACCACAAACAAGTTATGCTGAACTTTTATCAACATGTCACATATCTGACCAGGGAAACCAACATTCTGGATCACTCTTACACACCATACAAGCAAGGTTACAAAGTTGTCTCGCAACCAGCATTTGAGAGATCAGACCATAACTCTGTTTTCCTCATGCCGGAATATAAATAAAAGTTTCTTCAGTAAAGTCCGGCCACGAGGAAGGTGAACCGCTGGTCTGCCCAATTAGAAACCACGCTACAAGACACACTCGATGACGTCGACTGGGACATGTTCCGATCATGCGCAGCAGATGTCATTTAGTTTGCTGAAGTAGCGGTTAGCTTTGTTAGCTTCATCCCCACGGTAACAATAAAGACTTTTCCTAATCAGAAACCGTGGGTGGACAGGTTAGTCCGCAAAGCAGTGAATGCCCGTACTGCTGCGTAAAATGCAGGTCTCACCACCGGCGACATGACTGCTTACAAAGCAGCTTCATATAGTGTACGGCACACTGTAAAAGAAGCAAAACACCGGTACAAGGAGTGCGTGGAGTCGCACTTCCACCAGAATGGTTCGCGCCGACTGTGGCATGGGTTACGCACAATCATGGACTTTTAAAACAAATCACCCGTGGCTGCAAAAGCCGAGTCTGCGTTTGTCAATGAACTGAGCGCATTTTATGCATGCTTTGAAAGTAATGGCACCAGCGATAGCTACAGTCTACAAGCGGAGCGTGGGGACGTAATGACGATCACAGAGAGTGATGTGCGCAGGACACTGCAGCGGGTCAACACTGGGAAGGTGCCCAGGCGATGCTGTGCCGAGCAGCTGGCTGGAGTCCTGGTCAATATAAACTCAGTACTGATCATATGAGTGCTGACAAACTCGGTAATAATAATATGAGTGCTGACAAACTCCTTACTGATCTTCTCAGTACTGATAAACTCAGTACTGATAATCTCAGTGCTGACAAACTCAGTACTGATCATATGAGTGCTGACAAACTTGGTAATGATAATCTGAGTGCTGACAAACTCACTACTGATCTTCTCAGTACAGATAAACTCAGTACTGATAATCTCAGTGCTGACAAACTCAGTATTAATCATATGAGTGCTGACAAACTTGGTAATGATAATCTGAGTGCTGACAAACTCACTACTGATCTTCTCAGTACAGATAAACTCAGTACTGATAATCTGAGTGCTGACAAACTCACTACTAATCATCTCAGTACTGATAATCTGAGTGCTGCAAATTTAGCACTGGTAATCTGAGTGCTGATAATCTGAGTGCTGACAAACTCAGTACCTGTAATATGAAAGATAGACAGATAGATAGACAGACAGACAGACAGACAGACAGACAGGCAATTCAATGTGACATGGTGCCCTGAATGTTGTTTCTCAGTGTCGTTCAGGAAGAGATTCCTCTTCTTGTTTCTTAAAGTGAAGTCATGGAAAGTATGTTTGAGTTTATTTACATTTCAAAACAAGCAGGACTGCCAGAGAGGAAGAGAGAGAGAGAGAGAGAGAGAGAGATACAATACTTCTTGTTAGTCTCACATTTCAGCTGTCTCTGTTTTTATCCCTTTATATATAAGTGAGCACTGTGCATTTTACTATTTCTTGACTGTTTCTCAGAAGTGAAGAAGTGGAGTAATAAACTCAGTTAAACCATGGCCACTGATGTGTTTGAAAATCTTTTGATTTGTGTAAACCCATGCAATTCAAGCTCAGCCAGGTAGCTACATTAGTGGCTTGGCACATTACACATCATTATCCACAGCCATACTATTACGTGAACTAACAACTTATCAGCAGTCCTAGGTCTTCTTTGCTTTATTTTTTTTATTCATGATGTTCCAAATGTTTTTAGTTGGGGAAGGGTCTGCACTGCAGTACCCAGACTCTTCTACTGTGAAGCTATGCTGTTGTAATAGATGTAGTATGCGTGTAGTGTTGTCTTGGTGAAATATGCAATGACTTTCCTGGAAAAGATGTTGTCTGGATCAGAGCATATGTTGCTATAAAGTAAAAGTGACTATTTGTCATTGTAAACATACTCAAGTACCACAACGAATTGTGACCTCTGCATTTAAGATGCACAAGCTGCCATTTCCATAGGCACTAATGGACCCCCATACCATCAGAGATGCTGGCTTTGGACTGGTAGCTGATAACAAGCCAGATGGTCCCTTTCCTTTTTAGTCCAGAGGACACAGTGACCATGTGTTCCAAAAATAATTTCGAATTTTGATTTGTCTGCACACAGTTATGTGGTCAGCACTTTGCCTCAGTCCATTTTAAATGTTTTTAAATAAGATTGGTGAACCTGTGCCCATATTTACTTCTGAGAGACTATGCTTTTGTAAGATGCTCTTTTTGTACCCAATCATGTAATAGAAACATGTCTCACTTTTTTTCCCTGCTCTTTCATGCAGAAGTTTGAATTGCTTTCTTTTTTTAATTGAGTGAAATAAGTATTTGAACCCTGTAACAAAAAAAGACCTAATACTTAGTGGCAAAACTTTTGTTCGCAAACACAGAGGTCAAACGTTTCTTGTTATTGAAGACCAAGTTTGCGCATATTTTAGGAGGAATTTTGGTCCGCTCCTCTTTGCAGATCATCTCTAAATCACTAAGGTTTCGAGGCTGTCTCTGTGC
>JBBPDA010043263.1:0-14272 GCA_037974385.1 Arnoldichthys spilopterus
CTAAATGTGGCATGAGGCTTTTATTGGAGCGAGAGATGGCGCTAGCATGGAGATGAAGCTAAAACATTCGGTCTAAATGTAGCATGAGGCTTTTATTAGAGCAAGAGATGGCGCTAGCATGGATATGAAGCTAAAACATTCGGTCTAAACGTGGCATGAGGCTTTTATTGGAGCGAGAAATGGCGCTAGCATGGAGATGAAGCTAAAACAATTGGTCTAAATTTGACATGATGCTTTTATCAGAGCGAATGATAGTAACCAGCAAGCAAAGCGGAGTGTGAAGTCTGTTTAAAACAATGCTTCACTCCAGCCCTGTTTCGCACCAGTGGAAGGCGCAAGTGTTTTTGCTAGTTTCATGCCAGCACATTCCTCATTTCATGCACCTTTTCAAAATAGTACATGCTTTTGCGTATGTGTCAAACTCATAGGATTGGTCCTTTTTAAAATGAGCACTCGAAAGGCACTAACGGTACTTGAAAGGCTTAAGTGGAACAGTGCTGCTTCAATAAACAATGTGCTCACGCATTTTCACTTCATGCATGAGCCAATACGGTTTGCCAGGTAAACATGCCATTATAATAGCAATCCACCATGGCTCCGCCCCTGCCTTTTAAAGTAGAGGAGATGGGCCATTCTGATTTTTTTCTGGTTATTTTGCAGTCATGGCCTAAAGCAGGGGTGTCAAACCCTTGTTCCTGGAGAGCCGGTGTCCAACACTACTTAGTACTTCCCCTCCTCAAACACATTCACTAAACCTGGCACTTAGCAGGTAAGTTGAATCAGGTGTGTTTGAGCAGGGAAATCACCAAACTGTGCTGGACACTGGCCCTCCAGGACCAGAGTGGAGGGCTGAAGTGCACTTGAGCAAGGACCCTAATCCCCCAACTGCTCCCTGGGTGATGCGATGTTGGCTCCCCACTGCTCTGGATGTGTGTGTTATCGCATCCTCGGATGGGTAAAATGCAGGGAGTGCATTTCACTATATGTTGTATAACTGTGGATGTGCATAAAAAACCCTTAAGCGCTATTTTGTCTGATGCACTTTTACCAGCACTGTCCACCAACCAAATAATACCTAGACGACAGTGTTCCTGTGTTAAGAAACTGCCCAATGATGAACAGGGTGGAGGAGGCTCATAAACCGTGCAGCAACAAATGGGCTACAGTTTATAGCTGCATGCATAGTGGATCTATAGGGTAGGTGGAGCACAACGTGGCCAGTAAGTGGAAGCGCAAGGTGGGAGTTTCTCATAAAGTGGATGGAAAATGTGGAATGTAAGTTTATGGTACATAGACTCACTTGTGTCCAAGCTCGTGGGCGATAGTGAAGGCCAGGTTGAGTCCGTTGTCCTCTGCCAGAACACACTTCCTCTTGGCGCTGCAGGTGCCTCCAAGGTAGGCGATGCCTGTGCAGAAACCAAATCCCACCATGGTTAAAGGAGGAAGCACCATACACCTCTCCAGCTTTACACATGCTTATGACTCATCAAAACCAACCAAGGCTGCTCTCCATCTCCTCGCCAGATGTTTCTCCGGGCCTGTTTTTTGTCCCCAGAAAGTAGCGTTGTTAGCATTGATTACGCAAAATGAGGCAGCTTCAAGGACATTTCGGGTCGGGTCTGCTAAATTCACTCTTGGTGTTTGAGAGTAATTCTCAGTTCCTTGGCCTGCTCATTACATGGGAGGTTTGTAATACTGACCCCATTTCTATGCCAATTACACTGGTGTGATTCACCAGCCTGGGTAAGAGCGGCAGGAGAGCGCCAGTGCAAGCTAGCATTCTCTGGAGGAAAGCACAGACATGCTGCTGCATCGCCCAGCATGAACCTACACGACCCCTTAAGAAGGCAAGACTTAATGGGCAATATGTTATGTAAAGCAAAGGCAGATGATGAGAAGATGGTAGGGTGGGAGGCAAAGGAGTGCGATATGCCAGGAACTGTGGTTCCTGCCAAGTGTGACACCAAGCAAGAGATGAGGGGATCGTAAAAGAACTGGATAAATTCCTGGCCTTTAACACTTCCCGTACATAAAGCAGACCAGTACAACTGAATGCAATGGTTTGTGACCCCTAACTAAAGGCCACGCACACCTACAACAGCGTTAGCATGCTAGAAAAAAAGCTAGTGTCAATATTAGCGCCACACCAGACCGTAACATTCTCAATATGTTGACGGCATCAATGCCACAATCAGAAAAAACTCTACTCCCAAGTCAACGAAGATCTCAAAGAAAAGTAAGATAACAGGGCACCAATGAAAGAACTCGATGTTTAAATCACACTCGCCCAACAGAAACGACATCTTAAAGTGCCGTCACATCGCTGGATATCGCCTTTCAACTTGTCTGCTCCCGCACCTGGTTTGTGTCCGTTACTGGACAATGCCCAGAAAGCCTGACTTGGCCCCAGACCGCCATAAATTAAATCAGTGACAAGAGAATGAAACCGAACCCAGATGGTTTTGTTGAAAAAGCAACAATTCCAACGATTTCATTTGGTGTAACCGCGAATACCCACATTTCTGAGGCCCCATCTGTGACTGACATGAGCCAATTTGGAATCACTGGTGCATGGATGATGAATATGACTTCACATTTGGAACATTTCTTCAGACTTTTTGAGAAAAGTCTTGAGCTCGCAGGGCATTAGAAGAGGCAAATACTGTTGGCTGTAACAAAAGCATGGGTTGTATATTTTATATAAATTATTTCATACGCATGGCTCACTGAAACAAGCAGAGGAAGAGTGCGGGGAAAGTGGGGATGCTAAACCTTCAGTCCGTAAAGGCATTTTTGTTCATTTTCAAGCCATTTTAATTTGGATTTCACTGCTTAAGACGAACGCCAGTGGATATGTGTTCGTGGTTTATGAGCAATTCATTCATTCATTACTTTGAACAATAGTCTGAGATCTAACCCAGAAAAAGCTGGTTCAGCCAATCAGTGCAGAGTATTCAGGTCAGGTGAGTTCGTTATAGCGGTTTGGGTAAACACACCTAAATTAAATTTTTTTTAAACATAAAAAAAGTTCTATCAATTACAGGACTTTGATTAACTTTGAGCCTTGAAGTTTGGTGTTATCTTTAAATAAACATTTTTAAAAAAATAAATAAATAAATAGTATATATTATATATTAGATAAATATATATAAAATAAAAATATATAAATATATAAAAATAAAAAATAAAAGTAAACACCACACGTAAAAAAAACATACAAAAAATGTCATATATATTTATTTTCAATAAAGTGTAACTGAAACATGAAATGTGGCATAATCTCTACATTTAAAAATATATATATATAAAATAAAAATTCCACAATTTTGTTTGATTAAAGTGATACATTTTTAATTCAGTCTGCAGTCTGATATTACCTTGAAAGCATACAAATACAATATCTGATAATAGATATCTGCCCTTGTAAATGAGCTCATTTGTTTTCCTGGTTCTTTTCTTTAAAGAAAGCAGAATGGTAACTTATTTGAACATGATCCAGTGTTACTGCACTGTGTTCAGACTCAGAAACAATTTCCACACAGAACTGATCAGTAACCAATAACAGGAACATTCAAGAATGAAACGGAAAAGCAGAATCGATGATCTGAATCAATAAAATCCTATAATCCCTCTTCTGCCATTACGTAATTATACAGCAGAACAAAGGAAATATAACGCCTCTGGGTTTAAAATGTCATATTCATATTCATCTATAAACGTAATTTTTCTATAAATATGTAAAAGTAGCCACAAACTGGAAGTACCAGGGCTGCACACTGCACATGAGGCCTGATCTCGAGGTTTGGACTGTGCTGCCTTCGAGGGAAATGGTGCCACATGTGTTCTCACTTTGCCCAGCGCGAAGAAAAAGACGCCGTCATCTGAACTGTGCTCCACTCAGCAGAACCAAAGACACACGGATGACGTGGCCAGAGACACGGTTAACGTTAATGTGGGTAACACGTTTTCCTAAAAGAGAGTCGTTTATTATCAGGACTTTGACGAAATCGCTGGCGTATCCGAAACAGGCAGCAAAGCAGGAGCTGAAAATCCGAACCCAACGTTCACGACTTCATAACCGATCAAACCTGGAAGACTCAACACGGCTCGGCCACTAAAACCCAGATCTGAGCTACAGTGTTCACAGCTACAGGCCGTCAGTAGAAACATCTGGAAGGCGTCAGGCTGGTGGTGAGCAGTGAAGACCACTGACACCGGGGGTCTGGTTTCCACATGTGTGAACCTTCACAGAGCAGATCTGCACAGTCTGGTTTAAAACATCTATCTATCTACATCGAACGTCTCTCCATCCATTCTTTTATCAATCTGTCCATCCACCCAAGCTTATATCAATCATGATTTCAATCTTTCCATCTCTTTATCCGGTCATTAATCTATCGCTTCCTTCTATCAGTCAGTCCATCCATCCCTCTATACATCTTTTCTTCAAGCTATACATATACATCTATAAATCCACCCATCCATCCATCCATCCTTCCATTCATTCTTCTGTCTATCATTACATTCTATCCATCCATCCATCCATCCATTCTTCTGTCTATCAATACTTTCTATCCATCCATCTGTCCATCCATCCTTCAATATATCGACTTATCTATCTATCCTTTCTTCAAGCTATCCATACTTTAAATCCACCATCCATCCATTCATCTTTCCATCTATCCATCCATCCATCCTTCCATTCATTCTTCTGTATATCATTACTTTCTATCCATCCATTTGTCCATCCATCCATCCATTCTTCTGTCTATCAATACTTTCTATCCATCCATCTGTCCATCCATCCTTCAATATATCTACTTATCTATCTATCCTTTCTTCAAGCTATCCATACTTTAAATCCACCCATCCATCCATTCATCTTTCCATCTATCCACACATCTATCCATTCTTCCTTCAGTCCATCCATACATTCTTCTATGAATCTATCCTCCTGTCTAGCCCATCAGTCCTTTTATCTCCCAATCCATAACTCCTACTATATTTTCATCCTACCATTCATCCATCCATCCTTTTATCAATCTATCCTTTCATTAATCTAGGCATCCTTTCATCAGTCTAAACACACAATGTTATCAATCCACCCATCTATCCATTTATCTTTCTATCCAAACTTCCATCTATCCATTAGTCTCTCATCCATCCTTCTGTGTATCAATCCTTTTATCTATTAATCCATCCATCCATGCATCTATCAATCCTTTCATTATTCTATCCATAGTTCTACCAATCCACCCACCCAGTCATCCATCCACCCATCCATCCATCCTTCTATTTTTTCATCCATCCATCCATGCATCTATCTATCTTTTCATTATTCTATCCATAGTTCTATCAATCCACCCACCCAGTCATCCATCCATCCATCTATCCACCCTTCTATTTTTTCATCCATCCATCCATGCATCTATCTATTCTTTCATTATTCTACCCATAGTTCTATCAATCCACCCACCCAGTCATCCATCCATCCATCCATCCATCCATCCATCCGTCCGTCCTTCCATCTGTTTTTTCATCCATCCATCCATGCATCTATCTATCTATCCTTTCATTATTCTATCCATAGTTCTATCAATCCACCCACCAAGTCATCCATCCATCCATCCATCCATCCGTCCTTCCTTCTGTTTTTTCATCCATCCATCCATGCATCTATCTATCTATCCTTTCATTATTCTATCCATAGTTCTATCAATCCACCCACTCAGTCATCCATCCATCCTTCTATTTTTTCATCCATCCATCCATGCATCTATCTATCCTTTCATTATTCTATCCATAGTTCTATCAATCCACCCAGTCATCAATCCATCCATCCAGACACTGTACGATGTGGTTTTAAAGGTGAGGCTCTTGCAGGTGTGGTCACTGTCCTCATGGGTAAAATGTTAATTGAAGTGATCTCACGGCATCGCTTCACCTAAACATGGCACGCGAACACATATTCCATCCCTGCGCTGACGGACTGGAAACTTTCACCTATGGTCTTTCAGAAGCGTGTGCTGTGAAATGCAGGATAAAACAAGCCTTCGCACTTCTGTTCACATCCCAACGTGTCTTTCCAAGAATACAGGTCGGCCCAGCACTCGCCAGAAATCTGTGGTGGAAAAACAACTTTACGTGAACGGCTTACGAGAACAGCAGGTTGATTGGAAAACAGATGTGGTCCTGAATTCTTACATGGATTTTTCCCCTTCGCTTCATTTTGGGTTTTTTTTTTTTTATAACCATGCATCGTTATTCGAGAGCAGTAATTACACCCACCCGGTCGGTCCTCCCCGACGTTTACAGTAAAAACTCGGGCCAGTCTGCACATCGTCCATGTCTAAATGCATCTCTCTGTCGATTCTCTGCGCTTTACTGTGCTGAACTGGTGTAGAAGTTGTTTTCACCGCTTGTTGCAGGTGGACGTTGTGTAATCGTGTACAGTGAGAAATGCAAAGAAGACCGTACTGCAGAACAGAGATGATTGACAAGCCGACTTAACAGGGGAAATGCTTACACACACATACATGTATCCTGTAGGGCCTGAAACAGTGTAAACCAGGTGTGAAATGAGGCAGTGTTGACTCTTTGGCCTGAGGCTGTGCTTTCACTGTACACTGTAGTCTGACTCGACTGCACAGTTCTGCACTGAAGGCTTTCGCATGGACTCCTTAATGAGGCCGTACGAGCGGATTTCGAGGAAGCAAACTAATTAGCTCCGATGCATTTTCTTCTATTTTGACGCGCAATAATTTGATGCAGGATGTAAACACTGCTCAAGTTTCAAAACAAGCGCCTCATCTCCCAGTTAACGCAGTTCATTAATGAAAACTAAGCGGCAAAAAATGTAATTAACTGTTTTCACAATGTCAGAAAACTCATTTACGCATCATCTCGTACTTCGCCTAAAACAGTTTAGCTCCAGCCAGGCAGGCAGAAGTTATAAAGAGCGTTTCAGGCTGGATTGCTTTTTTGGGGGAGGATTTTTCCTCATTTTCTGCCCGATTCTGTCGTCTCCAGTTCCACCAACTAGCTAAGAGTCAACCAATCACACCGCACCGCCAGCACTAGGAGGGTAACCATGGGCATTCTCTGCGGTCATGCCAAGAGTCATCTTTACAGACTGCAGTAATACAACCAACGTCCTCGTCTCATGTCCCAGTTAAGCTCAACAACAACAACAACAATGTGAAGTGAAAGTGACTATTTGTCATCGTGAACACACTCAGGCACCACAACAAAATGCAACCTCTGCATTTAACCCATCACACGTGCACACGTGGAGCAGCGGGCAGCTACCAATAGCGCCCAGGGAGCAGTGTAGCGGGACGGTACCTTGCACAAGGGAACCTCAGTGGTGCCCAGGGACTCGAACCTGCGACCTTCAGGTCTCAAAGGCAGTGTCCTAACCACTAGGCCTCCACTGCCCAGGACGCTTTACATCTTTACATCTTACAGCTCAGTTATTCTGGACCAACGTCAAATGTCAGTATTATGAACCAAGGTCCTCATCTTGTTCCATAATAGCAGAGTTTGACTCTAGTATAACGTCCTCGGCTCAGGCCCAAGTCAAACCCAAATATTATGGACAGAAGTCCCCATCTCATTCCCCAGTAATACTTAGCAAAGCATGGACCAACATTCCAGGCTCATGTCCCAAGATCTTATATAATGGACCCAATTCCTCATCTCATGCCACAGCCAAATTGGGCTAACCAACATCCTGAGCTCATGCTCCAGTCAAACTCAGCTATCATGGACCAAAGTTCCTGAATTATGCTCCAGTCAAAATCTCATATCATGGACTCAAGTACCTAGCTCTCACCCCAGTCCAGCTTTAGATGAGCATCATTGACTCATGCTCCGATCAAACTCTACTATCATGGACCAAAGTCCTTGGCTCATGGTCCAATCAGCTGACACTATCATGGACCAAAGTCCCCATTTCATTCCTCAGGCAAAATCTGCTATTATGAACCAAAGTCCCTGGTTCATGCCCCAGCCTAATTCTACTATAACGGACCAACATCTCCACTATCATGGACCAAAGTCCTTGGCTCATGGTCCAATCAGCTGACACTAATGCTCCACTCAAACTCTGCCGGTCATCATAGAACGTTCCTCTTCTGTAGTGATAACCCGGTTCAACTCTACTGTGGTGACGAATCCCATTTGATTAGGTCAATTCCGTTGTAGGGACATTTATTACCTCACACTTTGTGGTCTTCTTTGATTTGGCCGCCATCTTTAATTGTGAAAACGCTGACGCTCTGCTCTATTCATCAGCTTACGTCACCTGGCTTACATCACATGGCATTTCGTGTTATCAGATGCTCATATCAGAGAACTGTCTATGAGCAAATGAGCAGTGTCACCCATGCATCAATGCAGTATCAATGCTTCTCTAGTGTCAGCAGCAATAATTAAGCCTTCGCAAGGCCTTTCATGTGACAAGATGAGCAGCATAAGCGTGAATTCCAATGCGCTTGCTTAAAAATGGCCAATAAATCTGAACAAGCTTCACTTTTCTGTTCTTTAGTGCACAAATCATGATAAACTATCCTGAAATGAAACACACTCCCTCATGCTACATTACTTTAGATGGCGACATCATTCCAGTGCACTGAAAAACAAAGCACACACACATAGTCCACAAGCCCGAGTCGCTGGCACTGCGCAGCCTGTGAGGTAATGTTGTTTGTGGCAGAGTGCAAAACTGGGCAGGCCAGCACTTCTGAAGTGCAAAGCCGGGGAACAATGAAACAAATTCTCTGGCCCGTGCTATCGCAGGCTCCATCTGACTCAGCGTTTGCTGCAAACCCGCAGGATCAAACGCAGCCGGCAGGCCTAGCGCAGGACGTCCAGCCAGACAGTGTCGAAAAAGGGCCGGCGAAAGCTCCCTCGCATGGCTACACACACAAGCGCTCCCCCGGGCCACCGGCGATATTTTTCTAATTATTTATTCGGGGTTAATTAGCCGTTAGCACACGAAGGGCCATTCGCTTTCAGCAGCTTGATGATTGTACCAGCTCAGCAGTGCATGGACCAAGCAGGCCAGCTCGGCAGAATTAGCACACAGGCCTTTGTTTCTGACCAAGGAGCATCCTGCCCCAGACATGACAGTCCTCGGCCCAGCACACACATTCACACTAATGCCAGGGAGGAAGAACGAGTCCGTGGATTTTCGCTAAACGCAAGCGCATGCCCTCTCGGAGTAAGGGTGAGTGACATCATCATCTACAGTGAAAATAAGCCTCTGAGTTTAACTGAGGCTCAACAAATAAATTAAAAAAAGTTAAAAAAAAAATAATTATATATATGTATATATATATTTATATATATATATATATACACACACACACACACACACACACATACATACATACAACCATCTCCAAGGAATTTGGACTCCAATCTACAGCCAGGCAGACTTAAGAACATGGTTACCCTCTCCAGGAGTACTTGACCAACAAAGATCACGCTAAGAGCAAGGTGGGAACACTGAAGACCTCTCTGACACTGGCTTATATTAAAGTTAGTGAGTCCATCATCCATAAGCAAAACACTAACCAATCTTATGCATGGCAGGTTTGCAAGAAGGCTGCCGTTTTCCAAAAGAACAGTCTGCACACCTACAATTTGCTAAAGATCACATGGACAAGCCAGAAGACTATTAAAAAACAAACATTGTGGACAGATGACACTAAAATGGGAATTTAAATGAGAACTGCAGTGTCTAAATAAAGGAAAGCACAACATTCCAGCATAAGAACCTGAAACATGGTGGTGGTAGTATCATAGTTTGGGGCTTTTTTATTGCATCTGGGCCAGCACAGCCTGCCATTACAATACATTATGAAATTTATCAACAATATCTAAAATCTTGTAAAATTACCCATACTGCAGTGGTCCAAACCCAGAACAGTTATCTGTCAGGGCCTTTTAACCTCTCTACCCTGCCATGTGCAGTTGAGTTGCTTGTAATCCAAACGGGAGAAACAGGAAGCCACTATATCGGAATATTACCCTTCCAGCCCTTCCCATCCATCTGCTTTGATAAGAAGAGCAGAGATAAACATGAATAAATCCAAACAAACTCATCCACCATGAGGCCATTTTCTGCTTTCACAAGGCCCCCCAAAGTTATGTTTGAGCGCAGAAAATATACAGGGCATTGGTTGAACTACAACGCTAATTTTCCTAAAATCTTAGGGATAGAGGGACTCGGACTGGCTTTCACAAAAAAAACTAGGTCACATTTTGAATGGAGTGACACAAAGGCTCAGAAAGTCTTTTGACTGGCAGAGTTTCTCCTGGACAAGACTTTAACTGTTCCCAAAGCTGCACGTCAGCACCCACGGCTAAAATGCGCTAAAATCCTTGAGCCAGCCTGCAGGGCCTTTTGGACTACCAGCAGCGAAGGCCGGTCAACAGAACAATAATATTTTTACTAAAACCCCTTTAAACAAATCCCTGTGCATTTTTACACCCAGGGCAGCTATGATAGACCTCAGGGGGCAGTTCAGCCAAAATAAAAAAATGATAAATTACTACATATGTTGTAAACATACCTACTTGCCACATACACACACTTGCCGAATGAGATTTTCTGGTTGAAAGACGAGGAAAACTCCCTTCAGATGGTGTGTGTGGAAGGTGTGGGCAGTGGTGGCCTAGTGGTTAGGACGCTGCCTTTGGGACCTGAAGGTCGCAGGTTCGAGTCCTGGCCCGGGTACTACTGAGGTTCCCTTGGGCGCTGTTGTGTGTGATGGGTTAAATGCAGAGGTCACATTTCGTTGTGGTGCTTGGGTGTGTTCACAATGACAAACACTCACTTTCATGTTTATTTAGGTGGGAGGAACTATAGGCACGTTGCTGTGGAAACATGAGGATAAACACACTGGAAAACCACTTTCCCAAGGCTCCCGTGATAGAATCACAATTCAAATTCAATGGGATTCAAGTCATGAGATCGGCGAAGCCATGCAAGCACCCAAGAAATTTGTAAAAACCGATTTTGATTTATTTTGGATCTGTGTTTCGGGTGGTTGCCTTGTTGAAACACTACAAATTTGCTTTGACAGTGTCTAATACCCCAGTACCTTCTGGAGAGAAGGTGCCCCATATTATGATAATCCCACCTCCATACGCCACTGGGGGTGTGGTGTTCATGGGCCTTGTTCCAAAACACTTCCTACATGCCCGTGTGAAGGTCTACCTACAAATCTGTTCTGTGACTGTTGGCTTCTCTCTTACCTTCCTTATCATTAGTATTGCATAGTCGTGCAAAACCTTGCATAGTGTCTCTGTCTGATGAAGGTTAGCTATCAAAAGCACCTGGGGAGCAGTGTAGTGGGATGGTACTTTGCTCAAGGGATCCTCAGTTCCTGGGCCGGGTCTTGAATCTACAACCTTATGTTCACAAGGGCAATGTCCTCACCACTAGGCCTCCACTGCCAAGTTCTCTGCTATAAAGAAATGAGTGTCCACGTAGATTAGTGCCACCATTGGTGGAGAGTCAATAGTTGTGACATATCTGGCATGTTGAGGTTTGTAGTGAAAGAAAACTGACTTCATTAAAGTGGCACCTGTCAGGGGTTGGGATATATCAGGCAGAAAGTGAACAGGCAGTTCTTAATGTGCTGGAACCAGGAAAATGGGTGAGCGTAAGGATCTGAGCCACTCTGACAAGGGCCTTATTGTGATTGAGTCAGAGCTTCTCCAGAACGGCAGGTCTTGTGGAGCGTTCCAGGTGTGCAGTAGTTCGTACCTACCAACAGTGACCCAACTGGTGAATCGGCGACAGGGTCATGTGCACCCAAGGCTCACTTCTGTCCAGCTACTGTGGTTTAAAAAGTAAATGTTGACTCTGATAGAAAGGGGTCAGAACACACAGTGCACCACAGCCAGAGCTGTTTCAGCAGCAGGAGGGACCTACTCAACATTAAGCAGGTGGTGTTAATGTTATGGCTGATGCGTATAGCTTTCTCACTGGCAAGCGCAGCCAGTGACACTGCTGCTGCTGCGAACGTAGCATGGCACTCATTAGGGGTGACTGATGGGACCAGGTGGCGGATATTTCACCTGATTACGATGGCTTGTCTGCTCTAATTAGAGGCACTTTAAAAAGGCTCAGACGAACAAAACGAGACTCGAGAGGTGGAGGAGAACTGCCTGCCTGATGCTCACAGTTCGTATTTAATGAAACATTTTCAACCGAGTCTCTCTCTCTCTCTCACTCTCTCTCTCACTCACTCACCTTCTTTCTTTCCTTCTCTCCTCTCTCTCTCGCTCACTCACCTTCTTTCTTTCCTTCTCTCTCTCTCTCTCTCTCTCACTCACCTTCTTTCCTTCTCTCCTCTCTCTCTCTCACTCACCTTATTTCTTTCCTTCTCTCCTATCTCTCTCTCTCTCTCACTCACCTTCTTTCTTTCCTTCTCTCCTCTCTCTCTCTCACCTTCTTTCTTTCCTTCTCTCTCTCTCTCTCTCTCTCTCTCTCTCTCTCTCTCTCACTCACCTTTCTTTCCTTCTCTCCTCTCTCTCTCTCTCTCTCACTCACTCACCTTCTTTCTTTCTTTCTCTCTCTCTCTCACTCACTCACCTTCTTTCTTTCTCTCTCTCACTCACTCATCTTTCTTTCTCTCTCGCTCACTCACTCACTCACCTTCTTTCTTTCTTTTTCTCTCTCTCTCTCACCTTCACTCACTCACCCTCACTCTCACTCTCACTCTCACTCCTCGCCCACCCCTGCAAGCTGAGTGTTCTCCGGGCCCGTAACTGGGCCACGAATCCACTGCCACTCACGAAAAGAAAAGGAGTGAAAAGTACTCACGAAAACATCCATTATGTAACAAGTCGCCATGACACTTCTACATACAGCTAGAGTCAATATACAGCACTTGCCAAAAAGGAGGCTGAGCAGGCCAAGTAATCCCATGATACTCCAAACATGGAAGCTCGTTCGAAATGTTTAGGCTAAGTTTATGGCGCGGACGGCTCCTACGCAATCTTCTCCGAAAGCTTCCTACGGTCCTCGCGGAACAGGAAACTTCACAGTAAACCTCCGCAGCGGGGGAGCTTATAAAACCAGGGAGGCACTTCATAGCAGCAGATGTCACGATTACACAATGTGCTGAACTGCTGCATCTCGGACGCCTTCCCCCACATACGTCGAATGGAACCAGGGAACAGGGCAGAGCTCCAATCCCAAATGTGAGGCCGTCCCAGCCAGACAGGAAGAGGTGAAAGTGATTCGCTTCGAGGCTATGATCAAAGAGCGCGCCGCGAGCCGCCGCCGGGGCTCCGGAGGCCAGGACGCGGCCCTCAGACTGTTTTCTGTTGCACTTCTTCAGACTTTTCTTGCACTTTCTGACCTCACGCTGCTATGTATCTATTACGGTAGCTGATGGGGGCACAAGGGCCTTCACCGAAGCAAGGCTCCTTCACGGCGCGACGGAGGAACAGCTCCGGTTCAGTGGAGCAAATATCAACAGGACATAACAAAGCTCACAGGGAGGCGCACACTGTGACCCGACAGCCCTCACTGGAGTCAGGACATGATGTCAATCCAAAGACAAGGAGGAAACGATGAACAGTGGTCGGTTATAGCTGCAAAGCAGACGTTTCAGCAGGTCCAGCTGTTGATTGGTACAGGTACAAGTGACCTAAACGTTGTCAAAACGCAGGATTTTCTATGCGTTCTCGCAGTGAAAGGTATGATCGCGCACATTATAGACGAGGAACCTCTAAACACGAGAGCAACGACTTTCTTTTCACCTTTCAAACTGTAGGACAACCCGCCCCTCCCCCTGCCCCGCCCCTCCCCCCGCCTGTTTTCTCCCATGGATCGAATAGCGGGGCCACATCTGAGCTCAACGCATTTAATGAATGGCCGAGATTTCGTTAAGTCTGAAATGTCATCTGGGTGATGGCATTCCTTAGATTTATCGCCCTGGAAACGCTTCGAGGGTCTCACTTTTTGTGAGTGGGTAACAGCAGTGGGTAACACTTTGCTGTAGGCCGACGTACAGATGGCGCCTGCATAAGCTTCTCATTCAAAAATGACCCAAACCTACACAAACATTTACGAAGGTTTGTCCCAGCAAGTCATGAAGGATCACGATCCTATGACCACAGCCCCAAAGTTATAGTGTCAAAACAGTGAAGTGAAGTGTGAAGTGAAAGTGATTGTCATTGTGAACACACTCAAGCACCACAATGAAATGTGACCTCTGCATTTAACCCATCACACGTGCACACGTGG
>JBBPDA010043294.1:0-14270 GCA_037974385.1 Arnoldichthys spilopterus
GGCAGCTATCAACAGCGCCCGGGGAGCAGTGTAGTGGGACGGTACCTTGCTCAAGGGGACCTCAGTAGTGCCCGGGCCGGGACTTCAACCTGAGACCTTCAGGTCTCAAAGGCAGCGTCCTAACCACTAGGCCTCCACTGCCCAGAATTGTGACCTGTACACTTCTGTAAAATTCTCTCAAACCACATTCTGATTAAAGGTGTCATAGGATGTTAAACTGTATTTATCTAGACATTGTTAAAAAGGACAGTTTGGTACATGAAGCTGACATGCCATGAGCCAAACACAATTACTGCCTCTATCAAATGATAGCACAGCAAATGCTAAATTTCTCTGAAATGGGTGAATTCCAACAAACCACCAGTATTATGTAACAGTTGGTCTCTTTAATTGTAACAAATCATGCCCTCGCGTCTCCACGTGTCTGTTTTGTTTTGGTTCCAGCCACATGTCTGTGTTTTGTTCTAGACTTGTGTTCTGTCTAGCCACGCCCTAGCCCCGCCTTACACCTGCTTTTCCCTGTCTCTTCCCTGTGTTCAGCTGTCCCTCGTCAGTGTTGAGTATTTAAACCCCATGTTTTGTGCAGTCTGGTGTCGGTTAACTGTTGTATGCTACCTTGTTGTGTTCGTGCCGTTTGTTTAGTCAGTATTCCTGTTTGTTTGTTCTTGTA
Organism: Arnoldichthys spilopterus; assembly: GCA_037974385.1. Lineage (NCBI taxonomy): Eukaryota > Metazoa > Chordata > Actinopteri > Characiformes > Lepidarchidae > Arnoldichthys > Arnoldichthys spilopterus. The sequence goes on from JBBPDA010043294.1 coordinate 671, forward strand.
CGAATAAATCTTTAATTTTCACATTAACTCGCGCTTACTTCCATATATCACAGCAGAACATTACATTAATATTCATGCCTCCAAAATGTACATATTCCAGCCCATGATTGAGCCATGCTGCTAGTACAGACAACTTACAACAATAACGAAATGGCAGATCATGGACACAAATGTGTTGTTCTAGGCTGTGCAAGTGATGTCCGCATTTATCAATCCTTTTCCAAGGAGCTCAGGTAACTCTGTCTGTTTTTCTCCTCTGCTCCATGCCTGTGCTATCATGGCGCAGTGCTTCATTGGAGATTGAAAGGGTGACAGAACAGATATTATATATTACACAAAAATTAATTGCAGATTTCAGTGGTGATTGTCACACAGCAGACAGAAGCTTAAGTGCAGCAAACAAAGCTGAATCACAAATCCATCATGCAAAGTCCAAAAACCAGGCAGAAATCATAAAAAACAGAGAAAAGAAGTGAGTCTGAAGAGTCTGAAGCAGTACGAATGCAGGGCAAAACATAGACATTTAGCATCTTGTCTAAAAAGTCAACACTCAGATGAAGCTGACCTGTATGATTGGTCTGAGTCTGGCATCTGGAGCCATTTCCTCTTGAACTCCTGGTTACGGGTCCTTACAGTGATAAACAGGACTGCGGATCCAATCAAAGATCCCAGATTCTGTTCTGATAGGATCTGGCACAAAGTTAGTCCACATTTATGAGGTGTTGGAAGTGGTTTAGGTGGATTGAGAGACGTTCTGGGGATATATTTATGGAAAGCTTTTGGGTGACTATTTACTTGTAGTGTTTGGTTGTAACGTTAGCCTCTTAGCCCCCAGTTCTAAAACAAAAAGGAAAAAGTCCCAAATTTGGACTTAACATGCCTTGGCTGATTGACTACATCTGGGGTGTATAGTAAATAGTGTAAATTTGATTTCTTACCAAAATCTTCCTTTAATAACTAAGGAAAGTAGAAGAATAACATAATAATTAACATTAAAAGGTTTATATTTGATCTGTGCAATTTACGCATATTGTAACTGTACTACCCCAGCAGTGCAGGAGCAACCTCATCATCACTCTCTCTTAGAACCTGCAACAGCAAGGCTAGGCTGTTAATCAAGGAGTATAAAAAAGATGAACACACAGGTAAAGTAAAATAAGACAAATTAAGTGTGTGATAATGAGACTCTTAGAAGGTGGCTTGTAGAAATTATTATTATGATTTTTCTTGATAAATCTCTATATTTTCACATAAATGTACTTAACATGTGAATAAGGTGTTGAAACATGCTGAATCCAGTCTGGGAGATGGCCAATTAAGATGTAGAGTCAGATAAACCAATCAGCTTGGCAACTGAAAGTGAGTGCTCAGCACACACCACAACGAAATGTGACCTCTACATTGACATGTGTAGGAGCCGTGGGCAGCTGACTTGGGCAGCACCCAGGGAGCAGTGCTTAGGGATGGTTGCTCACAGGTACCTCAGTGGTTCCCATGTCAAGACTTGTTGTTCAAGTTTAACCCGTGCAGCAGTAGGCAGTTATGAAAAGTGGCCAGGGAGCAGTGTAGTGCGACGGTACCTTGCTCAAGGGTACCTTAGTGGTTCCCATGTCAAGACTTGTTGTTCACAAATAGCTGTACATTAGAATGTTTCTTCATGGATCACAGCACAACATTTCGTTGTTCATCGTCTTTATATTCAGAATTCAAATTTAGTAACAAATCTCTTCAAATGGTCCATAAACAGTCATGCCTGCCATGGCAGCATGCTGCAGCCTAAGATGATCACCAGTTTGGTGCATTAAGTTTGCTGCGTGGTTGTACATCTCAGCTGTGTGATTTAAACTCAGGTCATGGGGTATTTATTGGTTTGTGGTTGGTTGGTTTATGTGAATCCAGCATTTTTATTCACACTGTGGTTGTTTTGATGTTTTAACACCCTTGATATTGTTGCACTATGTTGGACATAGCAGGTTTGAGAAAAAAATAGCCACCTTGGTACCACACACATCACTTATATTCTGTATATCTCCAGGTTATCATTTACAGTGAGTTGTTGATACCTGTTGACTTTGAAATAAAATACATATCTCCTCCTTTCAGTCAAATAGTTTGATGGAGTAAAGTACATTCATCTTTGTAAATCTTCCCTCAAAGACTCCAGACACTGTGTCCATCAGCACTGGGAATCACATTGGGTCCATGACTGAGGGCAGACAGTATGAGCTGTTTAGGTTCATGTGACATGAACACATGGAACTAAACAACATTTACAGCAACACGTGGGACAAGGACCGTTACAGAGCCCTCCCCCTAGGAGCAACGTCCTGGTGCGACAAAAGACCGCCCACAACTGGGCGTTGGCCTAGGGGGATGGCAACACGGAACACTAAGGACAAGACTGAGATTAAACATGAACTTGGGGCAACAACCAAGACAAAAGGTTAAACATGGGTACAAGGACAGGGATCAACAAGGGGAACATTGACTGGGGCTGTTGGAACACGGTCCTGGGCTGAGGAAACAATGTCCCGGGATGAGGAAACAAAGTCCCGGGCCAAAGCTGAGGAAACACGGTCCCGGGACGAGGACGCCAGGGGGACCAGCCTCCGGGTTGTGCCCCCAGCCCCAGTCTGTGCCCCCATTGTTGTTCCCTGTGCTTGTGTCTATGTCACACCTTTTGTATAGGTTTTTGTCTTTGTTTCATGTTTAGGTATTTATGTGTCTTAGCCAGGTGGTCTCAGTCTTGTCGTGTGTGTTCTGAGTTGCCGTCCCCCTGGGCCAGCACCTGGTTGTGGGCGATTTTCAGTCACACCGGGACATTGCTCCTAGTGGGAGGGCTGTGTCCCATGTGTTCTTCTTCTTTGCTCTGTTTTCAATAAAGTATGAGATACATTCTCATATCATTCTCACATGTATCTCACTTTTCAGTCTCACTTTTCCACCAAGGATCATCTGAATGCTGATGAATGATGATCTGTTTTGGCAGGTCTTCTTACTCTTCAGCCTCCTGTGGTGGTGGTTGAATATGGAGCTTCAGCCTCAGCAAACTGTTCCTCTTCCACACACCATTTGGGACTGGGCTGGGAGGCCTCTCAGGGAGGAGTTGACATGAATGCTGATGTTCAGTTAATCACCTGGAGGGTAGAGAATCTTACAGAATGGGGCATAAAACCGTTTTGCTTTATCAATGTAAATGAAGCTGATCAGCGCAAACTCGATCTCCAGGTTATCATTTACAGTGAGTTGTTAATGCCTGTTGACTTTGAAATAAAATACATATCTCCTCCTTTCAGTTAAACAGTTTGATGGAGTAAAGTACATTCATTTTTGTAAATCTTCCCACAGAGACTCCAGACACTGTGTCCATCAGCACTGGGAATCACACTGGGTCAATGACTGAGGGCAGACAGTATGAGCTCCAGTGTGACATTCAGAATGTTGCTCCTGTTGAGTTCCTCACTGTGAAGTGGTACAAAGGAGAGACTCTGGTGGCAAACACATCGTTTAATGACTCCACAAAGAGTCCGGTGAATGTGAATGCTACACTCAAGATCTCCCCCAGCAGAGACGATGATGGAGCTGAATACAGGTGTGAGGCTGTACTGGTTCTAGGACCAGATGGACCTCAGCCTCCTCCTGCAGTGACATCAGATCCCCTCAACATTGTAGTGCTCTGTGAGTTCTCTGCAGATTTAGTTGCTTAAGACTTTGCACCGTTCGTTGCTGTATGTACTCGTGTTAAATCTTTTAGCCTAAACTGTTCTCCTCTTATATTTTTTTGTGACCACTTTTCAGATAAGCCTGTAATTAATTGTTCAGATTGGTCTCCATTGGAAAATACCATTCTGAACTCACATAGTGACACTGTTATGGGCAACCCACCCCCACAAATCGAATGGTTTCAAGGAGGGTCATTGGTTGAATCAACTAAGCGTCTGAGCAAAGATGACTCTGGGCAGTATAAATACATTGCCTTTAATAGATTTAAATAGATTTAAAAAGCTGAACTCCAACATGATACAGTCAGACATCTCTGATTTCCAGCTATCACGGGAAATGAACACTTTACTGTAGGGCAGCATTCATAAGGCTACATAATATCTACATAAGCCTTTTACGACAACTGACATCAGTCTGCACAGACATTTGGTGTGTTTCAAAAGTTTTTTTTCGTGTCTTCTAAGTGTTATATTTCCACTGCTATATTCATCACAAACGTTAATTTTATTACCACAGCCCACAAAATTTTCATATTTATAGTGGCAAAACAGAGAATATTTTATTTTTTCTGAACAGTTTCAGAAAGTTCTAGTGTAAGGGTTTGTCTTGTCTCCTCTGATTATGTTTTCCTTAGTCATGTGTCCTTGTTTTGTTTTTTCCATGTGCTCCTGTCACATGTCCTTGGTAGCCACGCCCTCATCCTGCCTCCTCATTTCCTGTCTCCTCTCTGCGTCAGCTGTTCCTTGTTTCATGTCACTATTTAGTCTTGTGTGTTTCCTTCAGTCGCTTATCTGTTATCTGTTGCAACTGTCATTATCACCTTGTCGAACTTGTCGCACTTTAGTCTTATCGTATTTGTCGCACTTCTACTGTCTTCCATAGCCCTGTTGTGTTTTTCCCTTAGCTCTGTCTTGGTTTTCCTTGCCATTTTTCTGGTTCCTAGTTTACTAGTTCTTATTTGTTTTTCTAAGTTGTTTCTTAAACGTTGTGTTCATTTTATTTATAATAAACCTTTCAGCTCTCTCGCTAGCAATTGCTTCCAAAAACCCCAAAATCTGACATCTAGAAAGTCCTAAAAGATTCCAAGACAGTTCTCACAGTTCCAGAATATTCTGAAAGTCCACTTAACATTTAAAGTGAATCAAGAATGTTCTTGAAAACAGATCAATCTCACTCTAGTTGAACACACTAAAAAACCTGATGTGAGTAACAACATTAGTTACTGACAAAGGTTTTTATCAGCTGGTCCAAAAAGGCTTGTCTGAAAAGGGTCTTCTGCAGTCTTACTTAAATAAAAGCACAATACTATTGCTTATCTAAAATGATATGTGTGTGAGTAATAAAGGGGCGAGGTCTATATGTGTTGAAAAGGTTCATAAATACAAAAAACGAGCTCTTAAATTTCTAAATGACATATAGAATTGTACTTGTGAAGTGTAAGTTATAACAAGTCAATCTGACATTACATTTGTTCCCTGTGAGTTCACGTCATATTAAGTACAGTTCATCATATACCACTTAGAAATCAGTAGGTTTCTACTAATCTGGCATCAAAATCCATTGACTAAAACATGTCATTTTTATTACATTATTTAGCACCAGTCTTATTTCACAACTCCCTTTTTCCACCCTCCACTGATCATTGTGCAAGACATACAAACACCATTCAGTCTCTGAAATACATTGCAGTATGAAAAGAAAATGTTTTTCTGATTCACATTTAACATTTAGCTTTAAACTTATATTATCTATTAGGATGGACTTAAAAACAATACTAATAACAATAAGCTGATTCTAGTTCAGTTTCTACAACTACAACATTTTATCAGAATTATGCTTGCGTCATTTTTACGCATAATTTTTTTTCCACAGATGGTCCAGAAATTGAGCCAGGACATGAATCAGTAAAGGTGTATAAAGGCAAGAATGTGTCTCTGCCCTGCACTGCTCAGGGAAATCCAGAGCCTAACGTGACGTGGAGCTTTAAAAACCAGACTATGGCCACTGGAGGGAGACATACAACACTGACCATTGCTGAAGCCACGTTTGCTGACGATGGCGAATATACGTGCACTGCCATAAGCAAAAGTGGGATAATAACCAGGAAAGTCAAACTGGTTATAATAGGTAGGCCTCTCTTTAATGGTGTGAGTGCAGATTATAGTATGTGTGCTTAAGTAAACTCATGTAACTATTATGAATGAAGTTATTACAAAATCAGTGCTAGTGATTCATAAGGGCAAGGGCTTAAGAACTGTTTCATAAAGGAATCTGTGTATAATGTTGTCATGACTTTCTGCTTCTCTCACTTTCTTTTATTTTTCACTTTTTTAGATCCTCAAATACAAATGGCAACAATTGTCATCATCGCTGTGGTTGTAATATTAATTATAATAATAATAATAATCATAGTTGTGTGTGTCAAAAAGAAGCGGACTGGAATATATGACGTGCAGTTAAACGGTGAGGACTATCCACTCAAAGAACTGCCCTACTGACATTGCTAATCTCAAGCGAGGATTACTCTTCATTAGCTTCCATGAACATGTGGGGCTCCATTGCTTTCCTTTTGCTATCCCTTTTTCATATTTTTCTTGCTCTGATACTGTATTTATCATAAGTGCACATAATGTACTACACAATTTTAATTTGAGTAAACAATTTACACTGTAATTAGTTTTTTTTATGCATGAAGACACACATACATGAATGGTGTTTAGCATGAAAAATGATAAATCAGTGAAAATACCTTGTGGGAAACTGACATTGCTAACCTCAGGCTAGGAATGCTTGTCATTAGCTTCCATGAGCACGTTGTGGAGCTCCGTTGCTTTTCTTTTATATCACATTTTTATATTTTTTGAGCTGAATTATGCATTTCTTGTTTACTGTTATTAGTTTATTTAACTAGCTACATCTTTGGTAAACTTTCCATTTTACCTGTTTACACATGATCAGGGCAATAGAATGGATGATGCTTTTTTTTGTACATTTTTAGACCAACATCTCAAACGTTAGGCTGTGTTATGCTCAATAAACCATGTGTGAGTTGTGTGATGAGTAGAAACTAAATAGGATACATAATTTAGTAAGACTTGTCAGTGTGGTTTAGGACACTGTATGACTCACTGTGGGCTTTAAAACTGAACAAATCGTTATTAGACATCACGTTAGACAACACCAGAGCTGGAGATGACCTTGGGCCTCAATATTTATGAGTGTTCTTGGCAGATTCTACATCATCACTAATAGCTCACAGTAGGTCATACTGTCCTAAACCACACTGATAAGTTTTTATGCAAGTGATTTGGGTGACTATTGACCTCTAGTGTTTGTTAGCAACATAAACTCTATCTTTCATTAAAGAAGCAAAATTTGGATAGCAACCATGTCCTGGCTGATTTAGTAACTATAACTGGATGGAGTGGAAATTTGATTCAATTTGATTAGACTATCTTGTATATGATGTGAATATTAAATACACATATTTAACATTTAATCATTTGTGTTTGTGTCATCACTGATGTCAATGTTTTGATGGTTTTTAACATGATCTAATTTTCTGTTACAGAAATATCTATCATGTTATATCTCACACATATTTTACAGTTTTGGTAAGAATTTGTTTGATTTGTGATATTTTATATGCTAAAATGTCTTGATTATAATGGTATACCACTTGGATTGGATTAGCTCACATGAATACAATTCTCTAGAAGAACATTTCCAGTGTTTACTGCACTGCCCTCTAGCTATACTGCTAACCCCTAAAGTTACAACCACTGCAATTTATAAGCAACTTCAGAAAGGGTCCATACTTTAGAGAGGGTGCATATTGTCGCTGTCCAGAGAAAATCCCATATCTTCATTTTAGGTTTTTCAGGTTTTATTGTTCTACATCAACACAGTAACTGGCCTTTCGATTGAAAATGGCCTTTTCAAAAATGCTCCAAAATGAAATGTTCTTCCATTAGAAGTAAGGAATGATTTTGCCTTCTCCAGTAAAGTTACCATTTTGGAGGCCATCTTGTTTTTTCTAGCCTTTGCTGTATATAGTTCCAGCAGCACATTCAGCCAAATGTATGGAGACATAAAGCTAGGACCACCGTCGAGCTGTCAGGCGCTCAGTGTGAAAGAATAATGCATAATGATCTGCAGATACAAGCAGAAAACAGTGATGCTCAACTTCAATGGGGTTCATACAAGTGCACCCCTGATCCAGAGATCTTGTGTAGACTTGATCAAACTGGTCCACGTCATTGAGGAGCAAACATCCAGAGCCAGCAGCTTGGTGGAAAATTTGGGGCTGTAGTTGAAGGAAATGGACTATTCCCTGGGAAGTGTTACAATCGCCTAAACCATCCAGTGGTATACTCACCCAGACACATCCCATATGCTCTTTGCAGCTGACTGAAAGACAAGCTAGACGTAATGGAGAAAACAGGAATATTGAGCCAACAGACTCCCTGAGTGCACTTGTAGTAGAAAATTCTAAAACAGGAAAATTAAGAATATGTATTGACTCCCACAACCTCAACAAGGCCAGAGACCACATTATCCACTCCCCACCCTGGAGAATTCCACACCAAAACAAGCTGGAGCCCAGTATTTCAGTGTGCTGAATGCCAGGTCAGGGTACTGGGCCTGAGCCGAGATGCTCCTTGCTCACAATGTTTAATATCTATCTTTGGGAGATATAGATTCCTGAGGCTCCCGCTGGAATCCTATCAGCCCAGGATGAGTTTTAGAGTCATACTGATAAGATGTTTGAGCTCCAGGGGGTATAGGCTTCAGGTTGTATCCTCAATTGTAGATGACGTTTTGGTGTATGGATGCAGCAAAGAGGAGCCCGACACCAACCTGTGAGCTGTGTAACCCAGAGAAAATAAAAATAAAACTTAATCCAAAGAAAAGCATCATATGAGCTACTTCAGGCATCGACTGGCTTGGAAAGGCATCAAACCTGACCCCGAAAAAGTGAGGGCAATTAAAGAGATGGAACCACCTCAGACAAAGGAAGAGTTGAAAATCGTTCTCTCCAGGTTTGCCCCCAGGCTTTCATAATGCCAGCTGCCAATGTCTCAAAGAACCTGAATGAAACTATGTGCAGATTGAAAAGGACCTTTATGTGGTGCTGGTTGGATATCGGTGGATTCACGAGTACCCCTAGGTGTCTGCTGAATCAGAACACAAGCCATTAGAGCCAGTCTTGTGTAAGCCACTGGCTGCTGCACCACCACGACTGCAGCGCATGATTCTGCAGCTGCAAAAACATGACATTACCCTCAGACACAGACCTGGAAAGGAAATTCCAGTAGCAGACACCTTATCCAGCAAGTCAGTAAATTGCTGTGACTGTGCTCTCAGCAAGGGCATGGAATATCAAGTGCATGCTGTCTTAAGCAGCATACCAGTCAGTGATCAGATCAGCCACCATTCAAGATAAGCCGTTGGCATCGCTAAGACTATCCATGCAGGGCTAGAGTCAGGGAAGACATGTCTGCCAGGAGTTTTAAGAGTACTGGATACACAGAGAGGGACAAAATCTTCTTCAATGGGTAAAATCACAGACAACAGGTGCAGTACATCATGTTCTGGGCAGGGATGGGCAAACAGACAGAAGCCTTGGGAAGATCATGTATCACCTGCTTAGAAAGACACAATTCCAATCCTAAAGAGCCCGTGACACTGTACCCCATTCCTGAGAGACCATGGCAGGTAGTAGGGATGGAGTTGTTTGAGTGGAACATTGCTAACTGCATAGTCACTGTCGACTACCACAGCTGCTACTTTGAGATGGAAAAACTCAACAGCATGGCCTCAGCAACAGTCATCCCAAGGCTTAAAGTCATGTTTAGTCAAAATGTTAAAGTCAAGTCACGGTAATAAGTGACAATGGACCTTGTTATAGCTCAGTATTGCACAAATATAGGACTTTAAGCTGGCTACTCTCCATACATCCTACAACTGGTAAGTCCAGAGGTTGCCCCCCCCTTCCCCAAAGCACAATTCATGCCAGGAGAGTATGGTGCCAAAACAGGCAAAAGCTCTATAATGACAAAACCACCTGATCAATGCCCAGACTGCCACCAGGACCAACAGGGGTTATCCAGCATTCTTCTGTTTGCTGGAAACCTGCTGTTGAACCAGCAGACACTGAGAGATCATACAATGGCATCACAGTTGAAGGCCAAATGCTGAGGAACCTGTGTAAGCTCATGTGAAAACAACAAGGCATCATAACTACAGACGACCACAAGGTGGATGCAGAGTCCCCTGCACCAATGGCTCAACAGCAGGACACTGAAACTGATGCAACTGATGCTGCTGAAAGGCCACAGCAAAACCTCACTACCAGATGCAGCTTCACCATCAAGCAGAGTTATTCTGGTTCTCTGAATCCCCAAAGCCAAATGATGCATTGAGTGTGACCCACATTTAAAAATGCTCATTTTTTTGGGAATGTGAGTGCCAGCAATGACAAGCACATGATTATTCTAAAGCATGATGGTCTGCCATTAATCATTGGCAAAGCCTTCATACGTGGCTGCTTCAGCTAAACAGTTTATACTGTATGTTTCATAAGTTCATTTAAGCAAGCTAGACAGCAACTGTAAATCTGTAGATGTGTTGTTTGTTGTAAAGTTTGCTCTACTTGCTCTGTGTATTTTTTGTTAAGAAAGGAGATGCAATGTTGCCAATCACAGCTGGATGGGCATATACTAAAGACATCCATGCCCACAGTGGTGGCGTAACAGTTGCAGAATTGCCCCTGTGACTTGAAGGTTGCTGGTTCAAATCCCAGACTGGTACAATAACCACTAAGGTGCCCACAAACTATGTATCGTCCCAAAGCACTGCTGCCTATGTCAGCCGCCCACTGCTCCTACACAGATGGGTTAAATGCAGAGGTCACATTTTGTATTGGTGCACTGTGTGCTGTGGTGCGTTCACAATGACAAATAATTACTCACTCACCTCATTTACTAGGTGAAAGGAAGGAGTTAACAGTACACATTATTGGGTCTCTGTAGGCTTTTGTTCCCCACTGATGAAACAACAGAACAGCTTTCATTAAAAAAAAATCAGAAGAGACAAAGATCCAGTTTTAAACTTTTTTCTTTTGGGATTTTTGTATTTTTGAATATTTGAAATTGTAACACACCTCACAATAATCTACCAGTAGAGCCGTACAAGCTTATGAGACATTAACAATAATGGCATACATACCAACATATCCTGGTATAATCACGATTCCTTGGAAGAAAGGTACAATGTAGTCTGTGTTGCATGAAAACAATCCCATCCGATTCTTAGAAGAATCAAGATCAAAATGCCACGACTATTTGGAGCATCCTTAATTCTCTCTCACGTTTATGTAAGAGTACTACACACTACGAATGAGTCCTACAGGCTACTGCTTACGCTCAGTGGAAGCTGATCCTATTTTCCAGGCTAACTTAGTGTGCTAGTTTGGCATTCAAGTGAGTGTGGGACTGTTTGATCAGATTACAAGGCCCTACAAATCCTACGATTTGAATGCTCACAGGATGATCATCCTGATAGCACCTTGTGTTCTGTTATATCAGTCAAAATAAGTGCATGACACAAGTGAACTGTACTTATCAGTCGCCATCTTGAGTGTGCTTTAGATTCCCTCTGTACTGATGAAATGATCAGACTGAACAGACTTCAGCTTCGAACTGAGATGATGTAACATGACATCTGCATGTTTTTGTCTAAAATTTGTTTTGGACAAGGAAAGACAAAAATACCATAATTGTACATGCAAAATAATTTATAAATATTAATATGTAAAAATAAAATAAACAACAAAATTGATGGGTTCCAAATTGGATTGATGGGTTCCAAATTGGATTGATGGGTTCCAAATTGATGGATTCCAAATTTTGGTGGCTGATGGACTGACTAATATTACAGTTATGGCCAATATTACAACCAAAAACTAGGCTTTATGTTGATAGATGTAGATGTACTGCAGATTTATTACACTGTCTTTTTCACAAGCTATAACTCAGGATAGAAATGAACTAACCTAACTGCAATGAATTATTTCCTTAGTACGATATTAATATTTTAAATTACTCAATTTTTCATTTCTGCTTCAAACAAATGAGCTCACATGGGGATTATTGCTTTTGGTGTAAATATCATTTGGTTGTTTTTCAGTATCATCAGTCTCGAGTTTAGGGTTCAAAGTAACAGGGAGCCGAGAAGAAGGTGTAAAAGAGAGTGCAGGCAGGGCAGAGTGGGTGGAGAAGAGTGTCAGGAGTGATTTGGGACAGAAGGCTACTATCCAGAGTGAAAGAGAATTTTTTAGAAGATGGTAACCAAGTTGCATGGTTTGGAGATGAAGGCATTGATAAAACGACAGGAGGCGGAGCTGGAGGACGGAAAGGATTAAGAATGAATATAATAGAGGGGCAGCTTAGGTTAAATGGTTTGAAGATAAATAAGAGAGGTGAGACTGCATTGGTTTGGACATGTACAGAGAAGAGATGCTGGGTATATTGTGGGAAGGACGGTGAAAACATAGCTGCCAAGCAAGAAGAAAAGAGGAAGGCCAAGAAACGTTAATGGCTGTGGTGACTGGGGACATGGAGGTGGTTGGCATGACAGAGAAAGATGCAGAGGACTAGAAGAGATAGAAATGGATGAAGAAGTGGTTGAAAGAAGAAGAAGAAGAAGAAGGAGAAGACATTATGTAGCATTTAGCTACATGCTTTATAGCCTCCTATCAGTTTCTTTTTACATGGTCTTGAACATTGTTAGCTGTAGTCAACCGCATCCTTGTTCTTTCTTTTTAAGAAGTATTAAATATGTTTATATGCTGTTGGGAGCGGCTTTAGATAAGCGCATCAGCTACATAAGGTAAATTATCTACATACAAAATGTTAACATTGCAATAATTTACATCCCCCATTTCCAGAAATGTGGAACAGTTTGTAAAATGCAATAAAAACATTTTTTATTATTATTTTGTATTATATTGTGTTAGATTTTCTTAATGTAATGCCTGCAGCAGGCTCAAAAAAGTGAGATCAAAACAAAATCAGAGTGAAAATTCCATAAAATATTCAAGTTACACTGTTTTCTTTATGATTTTAGAGAGGCATATGCTGCAATCCAGGAGTATTTCAGCAAGACAATGCCAGGCCTCCCTCTGCATGCACTGCTGGAGCCAGTCTGCCAGCAGTCTAAATCGATCTCCTACTGAAAATGCCTGTCACATCATGAAGAGAATAATCAGACAATGGTGACCATGAACTGCTGAGCAGCTGAAGCTTTATATTAAGCAAGAATGGATAAAATACCATTTACAAAACTTCGACAGTTAGTCTCCTCAGTTCCCAATGATTAAAATATGCTATTTAAAGGAAGGGTGATGTAAACATGACTCTGTAACACTAAGGAATTGATTACTGGTTGTTTTGTTGTGCATAGGAATTACATAATGGTTAATTTGAAAGAAAATACAAATATACTGGACAATGAGATTTGGAAATGGCTAAACCAACACACCGATCTTTATTTCTATTATTTTTAATAGTATTAATATTTATTCAATATTAGTATTATATCATCGCTGCCAAAGAAAAAATAAGTATATCCAAAATTGCAACATAACAAAATCATGCTTATGTCCCATGTAAATCAACGGAAGAACAATTAGGAACAGGATCTTTTCTAATGGTCTGCTCATCATGAACTTTCACACAATATAAAAGCCAGCTGCTGTGTGGATGTGGAAAGAAATACACACAAATAAAAGTTTAAATCTAAATGTATAATCATTTAATTGAGTAATTTAATATAATGATAAATTATATATATATATATATATATATATAATTTA
>JBBPDA010043324.1:0-14270 GCA_037974385.1 Arnoldichthys spilopterus
GGTTAAATGCAGAGGTCACATTTCGTTGTGGTGCTTGAGTGTGTTCACAATGACAGAGTCACTTTCACTTCACTAAATGACTTGGATTGGGGTAAAAAATATGATCGGAACATCCCTAATATTTTTATTCCTTTAGATTTAAATTTGATCTTGGACCTTGAGAACCTCGTTTCCTGCTTGTAAACACAACTCTGCACCATCTACGAAGGTGGTAACCAAGATAAAAGTGCTTCACAACAGGACGTCAGTTGCACAAATTGCTTTAGAAATCTTCTTTTTGGAAGTTACTTGTACTACGAAGGATTAAATCAGCTGCTTGATGCTGAAAACAGAGAAAACTGAGCAGGAATCGATACAGAATTAGACCAATAAGCAAAACTGATAATGGCATTAACATTAATGAAATCTTACCCATCGCAACCCCTAAACACCCTGCAATGCCAAAGCAGACAGTAAAAACATCACAAGGTTCCCACCACCGTTTGGAGATAAAGGCTAAATTGTGTGAATCTGATTTTCCACCAGACTATCCCATCAACTCTGGCTGACCTCACTCAGCCCACGTGACACACTGGATGTATATGCACGACTGTGGGTGTGTGCACGAGTGTTTGGGGCGGAGGTAGCGAGCCGCACATCCACAAGGACCCTCAACGCGACCTCGCGATTTCAAGGCTTTTATCAACAGGAAGAGTGAACATAATGAAAGACACACACAGGATGTTCCCAATCACGCTCACTTTCTCTGCTCACAGCACTTCCGCTGTCAGAGGGGTCAGTGCACGCACATGCGTTCAGTCACACACACACACACAGGTTTGTGCATTTTGCAGCCCAGTAATGCTACACTGATGCTTAAACCTAACTCACTTTAGATACAGAAAGCAAAGGCCTTTTTGCTAATAAAAAGTAATAAAAAAATAAATAAAACAAAATATGACTGAATAAATATATACACAAATAAATAAATAATACAATGTTTCAAAAAGTCATTTTGGGGCATTCCTATTGGTTCTGAAACAAAAACTGAAACAGAAAAAAATGGAGATACGTATTATTTGAGCTGCGATTTAATGCGTTTAAGCGAAAAATAAAATGTTCAATAAAAATGTTTCTCGAATATGTAATATATTTATACAATATTTATAATAATAATTTATCATTTGAAATGTAGCCCTGAATTGCACTGTGAAGTAACAATATTATATATATATATATATGTATGTATGTATGTATGTATGTATGTGTGTGTGTGTGATATACACTGTGTATAAATATATATATATATATATATATATATATTTATGGTGATTGAGGGTGTTCACAATGACAAAGCGTCAAGAAAAAGAAATAAAGAAAGAAACAAGAAATATACACACACACACACACACACACACACACACACACACACACACACATATATATATATATATAGTTTATTATGTGTATAATATGTTATTATTATGATATTAGATCATTTTTATTTTATATTTTTCCCTTTTCTGTCTAATCTTTTTTTCCTCAATCTAATTCCATCACTTCACAGTGGTTGGAGAATTCAGGGCTACATTTCACTGCACGTCGCACATGTTTAACGGTGTGTGTGACAAACTGCCTGAATCTTTTGATTTGCTTTGGAACACAAAACTGATTTACGGGAACAATGTGGATATTCTGCTAAAATGGGCGTATATTAAAAACCGATCTCCCAGAGACGCATTTCTACAGTCTTCCCCCTTCGTACATTCCAAGCACAGATCCCAGAACCTCCACCCATTAAAAAAACTCACGGCCCACACAAAGGACCTATACTGGATACAGAACAGTGATTTTCACTGAGAAATGAGAAGTTTGCATCCCTGGATAAACAAAAAAATACTTATTCAATAATATTCAAAAAAACTGGCAAATTTGCAGTGTGATGTGTAACGTAGGCTATTACTCCAAGAAAGTATCAAATATTTAATCCAGCTAATGAGCATGAAAACCGCCAAATATTTACATTTACAGCATTTAGGCCCATTTTTAACATCACCATACCGTGCAGTCCTGACCAAGACCAGGAAGGCTGACCACAGGATCAAACAACTGCACACAACCATTAGTTTAAAAAAGGGAAAAGAAAAAGATGAAGCAGAGGAACCAGCAGCAGGGATAACCCAGCGTTTTGGAGTGAGCCCCTATAATACACAGCGATGCACTGGAAGTGAACCGCTTAAGTGCTTAAGACTCCATTACTTTTACCATTCGGGATGTCAGGCAACAACAGAGCGGTTACAATGTGCAAGTCCCTGGGCCGTGCAATTTAAATTGTTTGAGGGATTAAAGATTATTCCGGCCCATGAGCTGCCAAGAGGTAAGCGAAGCTCGCGGGACGGCTGCCGACAGCCCTATTACGGCCGAGATGAGATCAATAAAGTGCTCCCGGGTCCAACTCGCTGCCTCGGAGGAGCGCAAAGCTGCAGTCAGGGCTATATTCCCCCTCAGTGAACTCTCCGCCGCGCTCTCTCTGCTGCTTAATCTCAGCACATAGAGGCTTCGGCCGTTCTGAAGCAGAAGCACCGCGCTACGATGGACCCTGACGCGGTGGACGCTGCACTAATCAGCTGTTAACGTCTAAGTGAACGATGTCATTGGGGGCACTGGGTTAAATATGCAGCGCACATTTGTTTCAATACATTCATGTATGGAGCCTGTCCCACAAAGCAGGATTTACCACTTAGCCAGAAAAATGTAAAGGCCTTATATCATGAAAAAATAATTTTTAAAAATTCCTTGTCTCATTGAGTTTCATCTATAATTTTTCAGAGAATTTTTTATTTCATTTATTAAACATTTTATTTTAAGCTATTTATTAAAAGAAGCAATTTTATCCATTTACAGTTGGAGAAAAATGCACGTTTTGATCATTTGGTTTTACAAAAATGTGCTATTTATGAATATTACTGTTGCCGTGACGTTATGTAAACCCGGCTAAAATTCCATGCTGTTCACTCCATAGTCCGTTCATTAACACCATGTTTAACTGACTGTAATTTGCCATTATTCATCACTGTGGCCCCTGTGTCATACCAGACTCTACTGCCTTTCGTTATTCCTGTGATGTCTCTGCTAGTTCCTCTCTGGCATCGAACCCGTCCTGCTTTTCTTTCCAGCCGTGGTCCAAACCCTGAATGAAATAAATGCTCCTCACGTCACAAACGCAACTGTTTCCATAACCGTTACTTATGCTCACGTGTCTCTATTGTAATGCACACAAAAGCTACTTCAGCGCTAACAGATCCACCTATACTCAGGTATCGCACTGGGACTGGGACTGAAAAAGTCCGACCGGCGCATCGCTAGCGGTTTGGCAGCAGCCTTCTGAATTAGTGGCAGACGTCTATGGGGGGGGAACCCCAGAAAAGGCCATTACGTTAACCTCACCTGCTGGAGATGAAGATGTGAATGACATTTTCTAGATCTTCTACAGTCATAAAGTCTGTAGAAGTGCAATGACCAAACCACGGATAACAGCTCGTCCTCTTAGATCATCACCTTCAGCCCGACTGGACACGCCCCCTTCTCAAAAACCGAAGACAGACATCGAGGCTCTTCTCCGTTTTGGCTCCCAAGTGGCGGAATGAACGACCCCTAACTGTCAGAACTGCAGAGTCCCTCACTTTCTTCAAACGACGACTAAAGACTCAGCACCTCTTCACAGAGAACTTGGGACCACAACTACAGAACTAACACACTTACAAACATTATGGGAAAAAAAACAAATAAATTTATGTCAAGGTTTTGCATGAGCTCAGGTATAATCTAGATTGAATAGCAGCTCTTAAACCAGGCCTAAGTTTACTGGTATAGGAAGTTTTTCTTCATTGACTAAAAAGCATCACATAAGTCCCTCTGGACAAGAGCGTCTGCCAAATGCCGGAAATGTAAAATGTAATAAAGTCTCTGAGTTTGGCTGTTTTTCAGGTGATAATTTGCTTTGTGATGGAAACAACATAAGCTATTAAAAATAAATAAATAACTTTGTAAAAATGTAAATATAAATATATACATATGTAAAAATAAATGATAAAAATAAATAAATAAATAAATAAATTTGTAAAAATGTTAATTTAAATACATATGTAAAAAAATAAAAAATAAAAAAAATAAATAAACAAACAAACCCTCTGATTGTGAGAATGAAGTTTGGAAATTGTATTATAATCGTACCTCTTTGGAGTCGTCGCTAGCCAGCGCGTGAGCCAGGTGTGCACTAAACGTGCTCTTGCCGACACCCCCTTTCCCCGACAAGACTAGGATCTTGTGCTTGACAGTGGCCATCTTCAGCCTGATTTCCTCTATGGCTACAGAGATGAGAGATGTGCAGGAGTTAGCCTGTTCTCAGCTCGTCGTTCTCTTTCCCAACTTTTCCGGCGAGTAAGGCACTACTCAGACGGGATCGGACTTATGAAGGTAAGTGCGTTATGTCATTATTACAGGTGTTCCTCAGCTTTGTACTTGTAAGAGACAAAGGGAGATCGTCTCCTCCTGGTGGCCAGAGCCGGTAGCCCAGGTTCCAGCTCCTCAGGTGCTGATTACTGGGGTTACTTAGGCTCCGAGCAACTAGGAGGAGACGCGAGACAAACTCATCGAAGCGGCAGTGTCAAAGCGTTCCTGTGTCTAGATTTCCTATGTTCCTGAACCAAGCCTCTTCTGTGATTCTCATCTTGCTGTGCCTCTAAAAACCCGGTCTGATCCCGATCGACCCTGGACTGTCCTGACCATGCGTCTGGTTTGCCCTGGTCTGTTTGTCTGCCAAGCCTGTTTAAATTAAACAGTGGTTGATTCGCATTTGCGTCCTGCAACCCTCTTATTCGTGACGGTGCCTAAGACACAAACTAGTAGCAAAGATGGCAAATGCTGAATTTCCCATCTTTAGCACCACCTCGTTGAAAAACTTCATTTGGAAAAAAAGGTGCAGTTCTAAAATCTGATTGGCTGTGTAGAGTCGGTATAATTCTTTATAAAAGGACCAGGTTATTCAATTTAAAGTCGTTTTGCTGATCACGAAATACTCTTTAACAATTATACTACTTGGCAACCCAAGTCCACTGTGAACAAAAGCAAGGTTTATTGTGATAATAATTAATAATTAGTGTCATTGGTGTATAAAACACTTGTAATATAATATAAATGTATCGTTTTGTCACTGTTTTACAAGCACTACATGCCACTCGAGCATGCATCAATGCGTCTATGCATCAGGTCAGATTGGTATGTCTATATGCTCTTGCAAACAGACAGAGGTAACGAACAGGGGAGATACCTGGATCTGGAGCTTTGGTGGCACCAGAGGCACATATGGTCTGGTTAGGACATCCCTGGCATGCCGACGACTTTCCAGCCTGCTCACTGGTGGTTCCCGGACAATCTTAGAAGGACAAACGAAACAAAGAACCAAGAACTTTATCCTAAACTGTGCAGAGAGTGGTAACAGATCTGGAACATCTCAGTAGGGCTGAGGGATATATCACATATACTCCATGTGTCAGAGCTTGTTGACGTTGGACTACATCGTGAACACTGAGGTCACA
This sequence comes from Arnoldichthys spilopterus, assembly GCA_037974385.1. Lineage (NCBI taxonomy): Eukaryota > Metazoa > Chordata > Actinopteri > Characiformes > Lepidarchidae > Arnoldichthys > Arnoldichthys spilopterus. The sequence goes on from JBBPDA010043324.1 coordinate 5,577, forward strand.
TTTTAAGCCAATGGCCTGAGACTCGCTTTGGCACTTCGCTCAACCTCTCACAGACAGAAAGGCTGCATCCCAAACTGCACATTACCACACTAAACAGTGTGTAAAAAAATTGGAACACAACCATTAGGATTGTATTGGGTAATGCGGTGTGTGAAGTAGGGGTGTAAATCATGAGCTTCATCACCATCTGATCTGATTATTCGGCCAACAGTCCGATGCGTTTTCAGCATATGCATTGATGCGATTCGGTTCAATGTAATTCGGTTGATTCGGTTGGCTACCGGGGTCTGCAGGCAATGGGAACTAATTATAATGGGAACGTTTTATTATTAAAGGTCAAATAGAGCAGTGTCCGTACAAAACACTGCTTACAGTAAAATCGATGATTTATGGGTTATCGATACATCGGATTGTCTGCTATTTTGGTCGATGCAACGATTTATTCAATTTTACCCCTAATGTGAAGTACAGAAGTGTGTGGATTAGGACACAGCTAAAAACTATATATAAATGTCACACACACTTCCCTGCCCACCTAGGGCAGCATGGTCATTTTAGGTAAGACAGCTACAGAAAAACTCTGTCAATCCCAGCCCTCATGAGCAGAAGTGTGTGGTTTTGTTCTTCAGAAGGACTGCACTGTGTGTACTTCATGAATGCACCGATCAGCCAGAATATTAACACCCCTGACAGGTGAAGTGAAAAACATTGGCTGACTAGTTATTTCAAAACAAGTGGCACCTGTCTGTTGAGAGGGATAGATTAGATTAGATTAGATTAGATTAGGCATCTTATTGTGACTGAGTCTGAGTGACACAAAAGTGATACAAGAAAGGGCAACTGGTGAATCGTTGACAGGGTCATGGGAACCCAAGACTCATTGATGTATGTGGGGAGCAGAAGCTAAACCCGCCTGGTCCAATCTCACAGAAGGCGGTGGTGGCTGCGGTGGTGGCTACTGTGGTGTAAACAGTGATGCTGACTCTGACAGAAAGGGGTCAGAACACACAGTGCAGCACAGTCAGAGCTGTTTCAGCAGCAGGAGGGACACACTCAACATAAAGCAGGTGGTGTTAATGTTATGGCGGATTAGTAATTCATTGATTGTACCGCACTGTACATTTTCTCAGAGAACTGATGTTAAACAGTTAAACAATATTCTCTCTTATTTTACTGTTGTTTATTATCTCCACTGGATATGTAAATGCACGTTTTTATTAATATTCATTATTTCTTGCCTGCAGTATAAGGCATATGCTGACATTGACCTACATGATGGAGCTCACTGCAGTGAAGTATGAGAGGAAGACCAAGGTAATAGTGGCCAGTTAGTGACAGTACAAGGGGTGTTTCTAATAAAGTGGCCAGTTAACTAAAGCACAAGGTGGGTGTTTCTAATTAAGTGGCCAGTTAGTGATAGTATAAGGGGTGTTTCTAATAAAGTGGCCAGTTAGCTAAAGCACAAGGTGGGTGTTTCTAATAAAGTGGCCAGTTAACTAAAGCACAAGGTGGGTGTTTCTAATAAAGTGGCCAGTTAGTTCAAGCACAAGAGCTGTGTTTTTTAATAAAGTGGCCAAGGTAGGTAGAGCTGGGCAATATGACAATATTTATCATTATCGTGATAAAGTGTGGTCACAATATGAGCATATCTTCATATCGTTAGTACTTAAAAGGTCAAACGTCATGTTTAGTTTTAAGTAGAGCATGAGTCTCGCGTAAGTGAACATATTGTACTGTGGTGTGACAAACACTGAATAACATGTATTCTTACTCATACTTTGATTTTTAAAGATAAAAATGGATCTTTTTCCTTAGATCCATATTAATACATATTGTGACATATCGCATATCAGGGAACTTTCTCAAAATATTGTGATATTTTTTTCCATATTACCCATCCCTAAAGGGAGGTGTTTCCAATAATGTGGCCAGATAGTGGAACTACTGAAGGTGTTTCTAATAAAGTGGCAACTTAGTTAAAATAGTGGTTTCTAATAAAGTGGTCAGTTAGTTAAAGCACAAAGGCGGTGTTTCTAATAAAGTGGCCAAGTAGTTAAAACACAGGAAAGTGTTTCTAATAAGGTGCCCAGTTAGTTAAAACACAGGAAGGTGTTTCTAATAAAGTGGCCAGTGAGCGACAATGACAGCTAAATGTCGAGTGTGACAGAAGACCAAAGACACTCCTCTGGGCGTGTGAAAGTGTGAGTTTGAGTATGAACAGTGTGTGGGTTGATCTGTAAACAGCTGAGCTGCTCTCAAGAGCTGAGTGTCTAAATAACACTGCTCTTTACTCGAAACCTGTTTACCGTTAAGGTGATTGTGTGAGTGGGTAAGTCTCTCTAAAGCCCCACTCAGTTTAACAGGAGTGTGAATTTGAATTTATATCTATTTTTTCCCTAAAACTCTAAAAGTGAAACTCACGTTCAGGAGCATCACTCGGTACGTCCGCCATCGTTCAGGCGCGGTGCGCTGAATAAGTCCGTCCCTTTAGGAACCAGCGCTCCTTGTAAAAGGTTCCGCGCTAATTTTGAGCGGTGCAGTTCCTGACAGGGTCTTCACAAGGCACCCTTGAGTTTAATGACTGATCTCAGAGCTGATCCCTCTGTCTTTATGACTATTATGGTAAAAAAAAAATCTAGAGAACCCCCAGTTTTTGCACATGGCCCTAGAAGCAGTTTTCACAAATCATCTTCCTTCAGCAGGACTGGTTCTGGACCAGCACAGGGCAGTGAACTGAACTGGGAATATTACCAAAGGAGAGCAGCAATAATCACACACTACATAATATTACAGTGCATGTATCATACAAAGAACTGACTAGACTATTTATTTTATATAAGACTGCTTAACTACGCGATTGATCACTTCTAATAAAAAGACCATTAAAGCAAGCTGGAGTATTAATACTACATAATTAATAATACTAGAATAATCCACGTTATTGTTATTGCTATTGTTATTGTTATTGTTATTGTTATTGTTATTATTATTGTTATTGTTATTGTTATTATTAGTATTATTGTTATTGTTATTGTTATTGTTATTGTTATTGTTGTTGTTATTATTGTTATTATAATTATAATAATTATTATTATTTTATTATTATTATTGTTATTGTTGATATTATTACTATTATTAGTAGTAGTATGATTTTGTATTATTATTATTAGTAGTAGAAATAGTAATTTAGTATTATTGTTACATTTATCATTATTATTATTGTAATAATAATAATAAAAATAATAATAATAATAATATTGTTGTTATTATTATTTTATGACAAGTTTGAAGAGTTGCCATTGCCACACAGTATCAGAAAGTACAAGTAGGTCTGATATAACATACTGAAGCAAAGGGGGTGATGGTTCCTTTAGCGTGATGCTAATCAAAGAGGTTTAAATGCACTTTACATTTTCGCTACTTTAGCCTTTTAGACTTCAATGCAAAATTAATAAAGCAAATTCATACACATTTGGGATGGGCGGACACCATTTGGAATACGGTGAAAATGTGAGGCAGGAAAGACAAAGGCATTTCTAAGGGTCCTTGGTGTAGAGGCAAGGCAGCAAGGCAAGGCAAATTTGTTTATATAGCACATGGTCAAGCACAGAGGTCATTCAACGTGTTTGCTTTATAGGAAAGGAAACGCTGCAGTGTACTGAGTCAGTGAGTTTTAGATCTTTTCTGCTTATAGGCAAATCTCAATTGCTGTCCATGGTATCTGACCATGTTCTACAGATGCAGCAGATGGCCATTTGGTTAAAAGTGCTGGTGTACAGCGTTAAACCCCTCTGAGTTTCATGGGCCACTTTAGAGGAAGCGGCAGTCACATTCTGGCACACTCCTGTGTGTTTCCTCGACACTCCCAGGAGAGCCATGTCACGGTAGACAGGACTGCTTTGTTGCTGAATGGTCCGACTGCGGATGTTTCTTTTCAAACAAGAGGAATGACGTGAGAAGCTCCGTGATTGGCTAACCGCAGGCCGTTTGTTATCCCCAGCTCTGGCTGTGCTGTGGAAATGCTATAGACTGTGACCACATGCAGCAGAATGAAAGAGGCAGAGAATGTCTGAGATTCGGAACTGGAGATACCATATATCTCTCAACGGCGGCTGCATTTTGTCACTGTCATAAAACATAGCCCATACCTCCATATGGGTAGCGACTTATGTTCTTAAAGAGCCCATATCATTGATAATGAAATACAAGAGATCGCTGAAGTGTGAAGTTTTAGAATGTGTCAGCCGTTCCCCAATCCCAACAACAGCCCCTTTTGAATCCACCGCTTCCGTGATGTCACAAATACTCACCTGCATACAACCACCTCTTCGGCTTACAGCAGTTTAGCCCCACCCAGTCACACTGAAGTTATATGAAGTGTTTCAGATGGGACTTCTTTTTGAGTGAGGCAGCCAATCAGAACAGAGGTTATTTACATGCATCATTCTTAAAGGCACCGTACCAAAAACAGCTTTGAGGGATAAAGAGGAGGGAACAACACAGAAATGTAAAAATGAATATTATAATATGATGTTTTTGGTACATAAACACACATTAAGGTTAAAAAAAGGGAATTAGGAATAAAATATGAGAAAAATAAAGGCTATGGGCTCTTTAAATTTAAAGAGGTAGTGAGGTTTCATTCCATATGATTTTGTACCATTTGTGTTGGTCGGTTGTAGGTAGTAAAGGTGTAAGGTGAATAAATGCATTAAAATACAGTGGACTATTACCGAGGGTCACACTTGGGCCCTTGGCGCTAGGCCCTTCATATTGGTACTGAAGTATGAAATTGTACAGGGACTAATATGACTGTCAGCCATAACAATATGACCACTTACTGGTAAAGTGAATAACACTCACGATCTAGTTTTTTCATTACAGTGACACCTGTTAACTGTTCTGGAATTTATTAGGTAGCAGGTGAACAGTCAGTTCTTAAAATTGATGTGTTGGACGCAGGCGAAATAGCATCTCCAAAACGGCAGGCCTTGTAGAGTGTTCCAGGTGTGCAGTAGTTAGTACCTGCCAAAGGCGTTCCAAGCAAGGACAACTTTTGAACTGGCAATAGGGTCATGGGCACCAAAGGCTTATTGATGCATATGCGTAATGAAAGTTAGCCTGTCTGGTCCGATCCCACAGAAAAGCTACTGTGGTGTAAACAGCGATTACTTACACTGATAGAAGGGGGTCAGAGCACACAAAATGAGGCTGGTGGTCATAATGTTATGGCTGTTCGGTGTACATGAAGGGAAGTTTTTCCTTTCCTACTCAGATAACAGGCATGAATAGGTTTTCCCCATAGTGCTGGGCTTTTAGAGCAGGAACGTGAACTTTTTGGCCGTTGTTGCTCCAGGTGTTTGGAGGCTTCTTTTGGAAGGCAGCCTTTTGAATGCAGTGTAGTGTGTGGAATGCTGCAACCTGATACAGCCTTTGTTTGCCCCACCCTTCCCAACCCCTAACAGAGAGGAAGCATTAAAGGCCGGGGAGTGCTCCGTTCCCCTCAACTCAAATAAATAACGGCCTTTATGGTTCCCCCAGGTAAGCAGCAGTTCAGCTGAATGTGAACCGACTCTAGACTTCGAAAGGTCAAAAGGGGCATTAAGCAATAACAAATGTAGCCCCTCACAAGCTGTGATGTTGAATTTTATTGAGAAAAGCACAGATATGACATTAAAGGATATTTTTTCATAAATTCTGTCATTTGGAGGGTGGTGCAGTGGTTAGCATTGTCGCCTCATGGTGAGAAGGTCCTGGGTTCGATCCCCGGGTCGGCCACGGGGGCCTTTCTGTGTGCACTTTGCAAGCTTTCCTCATTTTCTCCAGGTTCTCTGGTTTCCTCCCACAGTCCAAAGGCTGCAGTAGGTTGATTGGATGCTCTAAATTGCTGTAGGTGTGAGTGTGTGTGTCAATGATTCTCTGTCTATGTGTTGCCCTGCGATGGGTGGAGCCTCCTGTCTTGGGTGAACCCCGCCCTAGGCCCGCAGTTAGCTGGGATTTGGCTCCAGCTTCCGCGAAACGGAAGAAGCAAATGTGTCCTGTAGCACTTTACTCAACCCCTGCTACCTAATGTTGAACTAAACATGGCTTTCGCAGGTCATATGCTGTCATGTGATGCCATGTTCATTGATTTAAAAGTGTAACCTCTAATAATCATAACAAATGCTACAATTTGTGATATTATGACCTTTTTTACATGAAGAGAAAATGTCAGTAAAACACATACTACTACGTTTGTAGCCCAACCCCCTTATCCTGCATCAAATCGTTACAATGCAAAGCAAGCTGCTAACAGAGTTATGCCTGTATATGTAGACCAGACTTTTAAAGGGAAAATCTGGCTAAAATGATCATTTTTTTCATTAACAGCTTATTTAATGCATTTGATACAAGCTGTTATGTCTTCTGTCTATCCTGAAAATGACTGAATTTACATTAAGAGTTGACCTTTGTAGGTTCACTGGTGGTCTAGGTATCTGTAAGATTCAAATTCAACATTTTTTCTAAGTAAAATGCATGTATTGCTGTATTTTGCAATGTAGTCCTATGACTCATGGTTCCATTCTCAGCACCAAGTACCATCCAAGGTTTATTAAGTTTGTGCTAATTGCCTGGTAAGTGAACGACTTTATCCACTTCTGATATGCTGAGAAAGTGGTGGAACTCCCCTTTCAGTACATTGGTCAAACATGATCAGGCCTCGTAATGTGTAATGCACTGCTCTGTCCTACAGGGGGAGCCAAAGTTGCCACTGCTTTAAAGGGAGTGACCTCCTGGTTGAATCTATCCAAATCGTAGATGCTTTACCGACTTCTTTGAAGTAGAAAAAGATGAAGTTACACGTTATTATAATAATTAAGTTCAACCTCACTTCTAGTTAATTAATAATTCATTTTATATAAAAACATAAAGAACTGAAAACTTCAAAGGAAGGACAACTAATGAATCAGAGACAGGATCATGGACACCCAAGGCTCACTGATCCATGTGGTGAGTGAAGAAGAGCTACTGTGGTGTAAAAAGTGATGCTGACTCTGATAGAACGGGGTCAGGACACACAGTGCAGCACAGTCAGAGCTGATTGAGCAGCAGGAGGGACACACTCAATATTAGGCAGGTGGTGCTAATGTTATGGCTGATCTGTGTACATAACAAACATGATTTACTGGTTGGTTCAACCGGAATGTTATTCGAGAGAGTGAAAGTAGAAAGTGAAGCATGCAAACCGTCAGTGTCCGCCCAGAAAGGTATCTCTGTAACCCTAAATAGCCCCGGGCAAGCTCCTGGAAAAATGTCGGCAGGTTGACATTAACAGGAAACAATTCCACACGGTCGGCCTAAAATCAGCCCTGTTCCCAGCTGAACCAGCCACCGAAGTATCTGACCGGATGGAGGTGTGTATGAGTGTGTGCAAATGCCTGTGTTTGTGCTTCACAGCATTTGCTCAATGGCTATTGTGCATCCACTGAAACTGTAGACCAGGTATGAAGGATTGTAGAGTAGATGTATTATGGAGTTTCTGGGGGGTGGAACTATGGGAATAAGAGAAAATGTCAGTTACCCCCTTATCCTGCACCAAATCATTACAATGAAAACGAAGCTGCTAACAGAATTATCACAAACTGCACCACCTCTGCATTTAACCCATCACACGTGCACATGTCAGGACTTCAACCTGCGACCTTTTGTTCACAAGGGCAAGATCCTAACCACTAGGCCACCACTAACCATTCGATTCAATGCAATGGTTGTATCAGACGCTATTGCTGGGAAAGAAGAAATGCTAGACTACGCAGTGATGTGGCGCTCCAGTCCTGGACTCCTGGAGTCTGGCACCTCTCAATTTCAAGGCCTCTTTTCTACTCAGTGCCAATGGCTTAAATCTTCTCCTCATTCTTCTGCTGCTCCCTCATTCTCTCTGAGATGGGAAGAGAAAGCCTCTGGATCATGACTGGTCATGTCTGCGGGATTAGAAAGTGCTCTCCGCTAGACCCCTGTCGGCTCTGCTCGAGTGGATTGTGTACTCTGGTCAACACCGGGTCAAGCAGCCCGGCAGTCAAGGAGTGTGCACAGTGTAGGAGCTTAATCGTCTAAAGCACCAGAGGCAAAAAGATTAGAGTGAGACGAGGGACCGCAATGTGAATCCAGTCCTCAAGAGTGCGTCCAGTGCATTGAAGCCCTTAACGTGAAGGTGACTATTTGTCATTGTAAACACACCCCATCACACAGAGTGCACCTCTGCATTTAACCCATCCACACTGCAACTATCAACAGCACCCAGGGACCAGTGTAGCAGGACGGTACCTTGCTCAAAGGTACCTCATTGGAAACTTGGACTGGGGCTTAAACCTGTAACCTTCAGATTCACCACAAGGCTTGAAAATTTCACACTGCAAAAGTTGAACCCACAAACCAGGTGTGTTCCCACTGAAAATATATGTGTTAAGTGGAATTTATTTTCTTATAGTGTGTTTTCTACATTTACATTTACATTTACATTTACATTTATTCATGTGTCAGACGCTTTTATCCAAAGCGACTTCCAGGACAGAGGAAACAATCAAGCGTTCGCACTGTATAGATCAACACTGAGAGTGGAGCTACACGGAGACCAACGCATTGCTCACAGTTATAAAATAAATAACAGACGTATTTACTGTAGTACATACATACGCCAAGTGCTTATACTACTAC